>CM035427.1:44713250-44728250 GCA_020310875.1 Ceratopteris richardii
TGCAAACTCAACAGTAGCAGACTTTGGTTCCAAACGCGAGCAAATGTCAAATTTTTGCTCTCAAGTCCGGTCAAAACATTGCATCAGTATGAGCGTCACTATAAGCATCAATATAAGCATCCATAATTTCTAGTATAGTACCAACGTGTATATCGATGCTGATACTGATGCTGATATACCAATGATTAAATGATCGTCGGTATAGCCTCCACGGTTTTCAAGCATTTTTAATGGTCATACTAATGCCGAGGCATGACCATCGGTATGGAAAATGTCATATATATATATATATATATATATATATATATATATATATATATATATATATATATATATATATATATATATATATATATATATATATAGTGAATGTTTTAGTATATATTGTACTTGTCATTTAATCCATATTCAGGGCAACGTCAAGGATGTTGATGCAAGTTGATACCAACATGTTGGAGCAAGAAAATCATGAATTAATGATTACATGAACCTTAAGAGTGAAGAAATGAAAAAAAGGTTGAAGCTTGAAGTATGACGTGAAGTGGGGGTTCAGGAAGAGATGATCTTTATACACATGTACATTAATCTTGTAAATACCTCACATATACTTTGAAGTTGTGTCGAATCCACACTCATATGTATATATACACTTGTATATGGACGTGCTATGTATGAGATATGAAGACTAGATGAGATTTAGATGATTAGATCATAAGTTGAATGTGTAACATCCATTAGGTGTACTTCTTATCAGAATAGAAGAAGTTGCACCTTGATGTTTCTCTTTCTTTTCCTTTTGTGCTTAATAAATTGAGAAGTCCTTTTGTGTGTTTCTAAGTCTATAGTTAATTCATCCATGGTCAAGTTTTACGAGTATAATTGTAATCAGGTTGAGATAATTTTGTGTAGGAACATTCATATGTGTAACAGATGATAAGTGACTCCTAAAACACACACAATTTTGATGGTCAAAGATTTGATCTGATCTTAGTCTACAATGTACCCTTTTGCACAAATAAAATTTTAGTTGGAAAGTAAGCAACCTATTTCTAAAAGCATTTGATCATACGGGGTCTAGATTGTGAGAACTATGTCTTAAAAAATGCATATGTGAAAGTTGCTTGTAGACAAAGCGTATTTCATACATATCTTTACATCTTGAAGTAAATCTGAAGTTTTGTAAATTCTTTTGAAGGAATTTCACTTTGAGTAGCTGGAAAAGGATTAGGAGAGTGTTATATCAAAGTCTCATAGAAAACTTTAATCATTTCATGAGTGAATAAGAGATTTTTGTTAGGGAGACTTTTCTGATTGAAGCCATAGCTCACATAAGTATTAAGTGTTTATAACCTGGCAAAGATTTCCAAAAAAATGGTAAGGGTATTTAGCTATGCTTGCCATGGAGTGTTCTAAAATCAATTATAGCTTATCTTTTGGAGATTAAGCTTCTCCATCAGTGGTATCAGAGCTGGTGTTTTCAAAGTTGAAGAAAAGGAAGATCCCAACTATTGCAGATATACAAAATTCAATATCTGCAGATTCAAAAGTGCAAAGTATGAAGGAAAAGCTAAAGAGAGACACATGCAATCAACCAAAAGGATCAGAAGGAGTATATTTTGAAGCAAAGGTATATTCATTACTCATAAGGTTGAAGATTTGTTAGTACAAGTGAAGAAAGAATGGGAGAGAGACTCCAAATTCAGAAATTGGATAGAGAGAACTATCAGTCCCGGTCTATGAGGATGGAAGGTCATCTTATGAGCAAAGATCTGATAGGATATATCACATGAGAAGAAGAGAAGCCATAATATAAAGATCCTAGCGTTCCAACTAGGGATGAGCTTGTAGACTTGAATGTTTGGATGATGAAGGATGCTCAAACAAGGAGCATTATCTATATGGCAGTGAATGACTACTTGCTTCCTCACATCACAGGACTTGAAAGTGCAAGTGATATATGGAACGCTTTGGAGGAACATGTGTAGAAATAAACAAATCAAGAAACCCATCAATATGGGCTGAGTTTACCACATTCAAGAAGAAAGCCTCACAATCAATATCTCATTATGTGACAAAGATGAAAAACATTGTTGATTCTTTAGCTGAAGTTGATGAAGACATTGAAGAAGATAATTTGGTAAGACAAATTCTCAGAGGTCTGAGAGGAGATGAGAAGTGTAGGCCTTATCAATTGGACTTTCATTAGACCATTTCACTCCTGATTTGAATCAATTGCTAGGACATATGCTAACTTTGGCGCATGATATCAAAGGGGATACTGATAAGAGTGCATGTCAAGCAATGTATTCCAAAGATAAGAAGAAGACTAGCAAAGGAAAGCAACAATCAGTTGAAGATGAAGGCACTTCAAGTCAAGCAAACTTCCTAAGAGGAAGAGGAAGTGGTAGAAGTAGAGGAAGAGGCAGAAACAATAAGGATAATATCAAAGCTTGTTGCATGTGGTAACACTAATCATCTAGCTCATGAATGTTGGCATAATAATCAAAATGTTGGCAACTTTAATCAGAATTATAGTCAAAGAGGCAGAGGTGGAAGAAATCGGAGAGGAAGCTTCAGATGAAGAGGTAGTAGAGGTGTCTTTGGAAGGAATGGTGGAAGAAGATCTCAAGGCTAATCTTACAATAACACCTACTACAATTATGCATTGAATCAAAAGGAAGATTCAACCCTAATCATAAATGCAATATGTGAAGACCCAAGTGAAGACCAAAGAGTGTTCTATATTGATTCAGGATGTAGCAATCCTCTGAGTGGAAACATTGCTTTGATGACTGATTTGGAGAGTAAAGTAATTAATCATAGAGTTCAAATAGGTGATAATACAAAGCACAAGGTGAAGTCTATTGGATCATTGAAGGCCAAAGATGGAAGTAATCTTTTGAGTAAGGTTTTGTACGTTCCTACAATTCCAAAGAATTTGATCAATGTAGGGCAAATTGTAGAAAAAGGATATGAGTTAAGGTTCACTAATGATGGAGTTTATGTTAAAGAACCTAATCAAGGGTATAAGCAAATTCTTACAGGAAAGAAAGATGGAAGGCTTTTAACATTGAAGGTAAAAGGTAATGTTGGACATGCCTTGTTCACATATGGAGAGCAAAAGCTATCCGAGTTGGATCTTTGGCACAAAAGGCTTGGACACTTCAATGGAAGAGGTATTAAAGAAATGATTAACAATGGTTTAGTACTTGAATTACCGAATGTTGCAAGTCAATACATGACATACAGATGTGAAGCATGTCAATTCGGTAAGGCTCATAAGAAATCATATAATAAACAAGGTTTCATGTATTCAAAAAGATTTGAATTGGTGCATAGAGATTTGTGGAGTCCTTCAAAGGAGAAATAGAACTCTTGTTGAATTTGCAAGGTCAATGTTGAAAGAGAAGAATTGCCCTAACTATTTGTGGGATGAGGCTATAAATACAATTACATACTTGGTAAATAGTGTACCATGTAAAGCTTTGCAAGGTATGACACCATATGAAGCTTGGTGGGGTTAGAGACGTACATTAGATCATTGAAAAGTATTTGGTTGTTTGGCCTATGCTTATTTTCCTTCTCAATTAAGGCATAAATTGGACCCAGAGGCTGAAAAATATGTGTTCATTGGTTATGATTACAAGCGAATGGGATACAGACTGTGTAGTCCATCTAAAAAGCAAATTTCTTGTGTCAAAGGATGTTACATTTGATGAGCAAGGTACTTAGTATACAGGTACAAATAGTGCTTATGTCGGACTTGAAGAAGTATTGAATAAAAAAAAGGGTAAATCAAAGGTTCAAATTCCTGATGAAGACGAGAATGTTGAAGTTCCAATTCATGGTGAAGAATTGCCAAGGTTTGTTCCATAATATGATGAACCAAAAACTTCAAGGAGTGGGGAACTCAAGAGGTCATCAAGGAACGAAAGGCAACCCATAAGGTATAGCTATGATACTTCATTCTTGACTACTAAAGACTATCCTTACATGATAAAAACAGATGAAGATCCTTCTACATATGATGAGGGAAAAGTAAAAGAGAATTGGGTGAAAGGTATGAAGGAAGAGTTTGATGCACTCATTGAGAATGAGACTTAGGATGTAGTACCCAAACCAAGTAATTAGAAAGTGATTGGATCCAAATGGGTCTACAAAACAAAGAGGTATGCACATGGAAATGTGTCAAGGTATAAAGCTAGACTTGTTGTAAAACGATATGCACACACATATGGTGTGGACTACAATGAAATCTATAGTCATGTTGCAAGGATGACAACCATAACAACTCTGATAGCTATTGCTACATGCAAAGGTTGGAAATTGTCTCAATTAGATGTGAAGAGGGCATTTTTAAATGGTTATATTTTAGAAGAAGTTTACATGGAACAAGCAGATGGTTTTAAAGATCAATTTTATCCAGATCATGTTCGCAAGCTCAAGAGAGCTTTGTACGGTTTGAAGTAGGCCCCAAGGGAATGTAATTAAAAGCTTGTAAAGTTATTGAAGGAACTTGGTTTCCAAGCATCAAATGCAAAAAGTAGGTTGCTAGTCAAAGCAAGTGAAGATGGAATTATCCATGTTTGTATTTATGGTGATGACATAATACTTACTGGTACAGATGAAAAAGGCATGCAAATGCTTTAGAAGCAGATGGAGAAAGAATTCAAGATCAATGACTTGGGACATTTGTCATATTTCATGGGAATGGAGATTTCATATAGTCAACATGGAGTATATGTGACTCAAGAGAGGTATTTGAAGAATTTGCCAATCAAATTTTAAATGGAAGATTGCAGGATAGCCTCAACTCCAATGGAACTGAATCACAAACTGAGTAGACATGGAGGAGAAGAATTCAAAGACATTAAGCTTTATCAAAGTTTGGTGGGTAGCTTGATTTATGCTACATTCACAAGGTCTAATTTATCATATGTATTTGATTGTCCAAGAAAGGAACATTGGATTGCAAGTCAAAGGGTGCCAAGATATATCAAGAGCACACTTAAAGAGGGTTTGTATTATGGGTGCACTTTAGATACAAGAATCAAGATATATAGTGATGCAAATTGGGCAGGTAACTCTAATGATAGAAGACCAATACATGGGTATTTGTGTTAGGTGGGAGATAAATGAACATCATGGTGTTCTAAGAAGCAGCATACAATTGCTTTCTCATCTATAGAAGCAGAGTACAAAGTTATGGTAGAAGCTGCAAAAGAAGTCATATGGCTAAAAACTCTCATGAAGAGTTTTGATATCAATCAAAGTACTGCCATCATTTGTGGAGATAACATGAGTTCTTTGTATTTGGTAGCTAACCCTATGTTTCATGCCAGGACTTAACACATTGAGATTCAATATCATTTTATGAGAGAGAAGGTTATTGATAAAGAGATAGGAATCATGCATACTCCTACAAAAGATCAACTTGTTGATATGTTAACAAAGAGCCTAGATGGAACTAAGTTGCAAAGATTTAGAGATATGGCAGGGATAAAGAAGATGCAGATAATCACAATTGATGATTGAGGGGGAGCTCTTGGAGCAAGAAAATCATCACTTAATGATTATATGAAGATTATGAGTGAAGAAATGAAGAAAAGGTTGAATCTTGAACTATGACGTGGTGGGGGTTCAGGAAGAGATGATCTTTATACACATGTACATTAATCTTGTGATTACTTCACATATACTTTGATTGCACAAATAAGCATTCAAAATTTAAGTTGGAAGGTAAGAAACCTATGTATAAAAGCATTTGATCAAACAGGGTTTACATTGTGAGAACTGTGTCTTTAAAGTTGCATACGTGAAAAGTCTCTTGTAGAGAAAGCCTATTTCAGACGTAGATTTACTTATTGAAGTAAACCTGAATTTTTGTAAGTTCTTTTGAAGAACTTTAACTTGAAGTAACTTTGCAAACATTATAAGAATGTTCTGTCAAAGTTTCATAGAAAACTTTAATCATTTCATCATTCAATGTGTAAGTTTTGTGAGGCACACTCTTCTAAGTGAAGCCATAGCTCACAGAAGTATTAAGTGCTTATAATTTGGAAAAGACTTCCAAAAAATTGGTAAGTGTCTTGAGCTATGCTTGACATGGAGGCGTTCTAAACTCAAGTATAGCTTATCGTTTGGAGATTAAACTTCTCCATCGCAACATGGGATGCTTTTCACAATGTAGTCGATTTTTTCTCTATATTTCTCTTTCCAAGCAGAAAATGTGGTGTTGTTATACTACACTTGGACGAGTCGATGTATGCGAGTTTAGATTTCCATTCTTGTTGAATCCATAAAACTCTATCCATTGTGATTTGGGTATTAAATCTTGGTGGGATCATGCTCATGTGCCCCCAAGATATACAAGGTGTACTAAATCGACCACCTCATGCATATGTGGATCATGGTGTGGACTAAATACATGAAACAGCATCATCTACAACTCCATAAGGTCCATCAAGATCACTGGACCATGTTGGATTGATGATCTCATGTTCACTAAAGCTAGAGAGACTAATGCAAGATGTACATATATTTTACTCTAACTAGATTTGGACATTCTCCTATTGGCATCATGGCCAAGTCATTGAATATATGTACCTCCTAATTTTTACAAGTTCTATGTTATATATGGTAAGGAAGAAACTCCCAATAGAGTAATCTATTTATTCCTAGGCATTGTCAGCAAAGTGGAATGATTATCTTCCAACTATAGTGTTCCAAGTGGTGAGCCAATTGATGGTGTTGTCCTAGTTTTTGTCGAAAGGATTTTTGGGGACACTTGTGCATGCTATCAAGGTGGCAATTGAGTGTGAGAATCCTAGAACTAGACATTTGAAACACTATGAGGTATTTCTGCATCAAAAATTTATAAGGAAACATAAAAAACTTAAAACATATAAAAAATAACATGACATAAAGAAAAAAAATAGGCATTGCAAAACTTAATTTTTTGCAAGTAGTGACTCTCTCTATGCTTTGAATAATCAATGCCAAAGAGGAGAGCTTTTAAGCCTCTATTGTTGAATAGATATCTAAATATCTATATTTCAAATGGAATGATTGAGAGATATATTTATAGATAGATATATAAATAGCCATTTAATATGAGACTTTTATAAGCATATATATGCAATTATGTATGCACCTCTAAACATGTAATTGAGATCAAACTATCGCACTACAAGAAATAGGGGGGCATAGCGACGCCGCCAAACCAGAAAAAAATGGGGACCGTCGCTTATGCGATGGTAGCGTTGCCTAAGCGACGGTCGTGTTTTCAAAATTTTTATGTTTAGGCGGGGTACGTCGCAGACTCAAGCTTGCGACGCTTATGCGACGCTAATCTTTGCGTCGCAAATAGAGTCGCTTGCTAGCGACGGTATGTGCGACGTGGGAAAACTAGAGAGCGTCGCATATGCGTCGTCCTTTAGAGAGCGTCGCGTAAGCGACGCTCTAGAATGTTCAAAAAAAATTTCGATTTCTCCCGACACATTTGTGCCGAGATTTAGACGAGAGCAAGAGAACGAGAGAGAGAGAGTGTGCAAGAGAGAGACTAGGTATGCACACACACACTTACGCACACATACATATGCATACACACACACATATACACACATAGACACACACACACATACACATATACACACACACACATACACACACATATACATACATACAATCACACATATACATGCACACACACATATGCATACATAATGCACATGCAAATATACACATGCATAATGCATACACACGCACACGCATATACACATACACATACACATACACACACATACACACATACACACACATACACACATACACACATATACACATGCATACACACACACATACACACACACATACACACACACATACACACACATTAACACATACACACACATACACACATACACACACATATATGCATACACACCACATAGAGAGACATGCACACACATACACATACATGCATACATATGCATATGCATATGCATACATACATACATATTTACATGCATACACACACATATGCATACACAATGCACATGCATACATACACATACATAATGCATATGCATACATAATGCACATGCATACATACACATACATAATGCATACACACACATATGCATACATAAAGCATACACACACATACACACACATATGCATACATACATGCATACACATATACACATAGACACATACACACACACATACATATGCATACACACACATATACACACATAGACACACACACACACACATACACATATACACACACACATACACACACAAATACACACTCGTATACACACATACACACATAATGTTGCATACACACACATATACATACATACACACACACACACATATACATGCAAACACACATATATACATACACACACATATGCATACATAATGCACATGCAGACATACACATACATCATGCATACACATGCACACACATATACACATACACATACACACACATACACACATACACACATACACACATACACACATACACACATACACACACATACACACACACATACACACACATACACACACATACACACACACATACACACACATATATGCATACACACACACATAGAGAGACATGCACACACATACACACACATACACACACACATACACACATACACACACATACACACATACACACACATACACACACATATATGCATACACACACACATAGAGAGACATGCACACACATACACATACATGCATACATATGCATATGCATATGCATACATACATACATACTTACATGCATACACACACATATGCATACATAATGCACATGCATACATACACATGCATAATGCATATGCATACATACACATACATAATGCATATGCATACATAATGCACATGCATACATACACATACATAATGCATACACACACATTTGCATACATAAAGAATACACACATATACAGACACATGTGCATACATACATGCATACACACACACATAGACACATACACACCCATAGACACATACACACACATAAACAGATCCACACTCATAGACACACACACATACACATAGACGTGCACACACATACACACACATATACACACACACATAGACACATACACACATAATGATGCATTCAAACACATACAAATGCATACACACATACAAATGCATACATAGATACACACATAATGATGTATTCACACACATACACATGCATTCACATAGGGATACATGTCTTAAATATGACCTTTCTCCCTGGTATAGAGTACACATATTTAGGTAGTGTAGTTGTGCATGACAACGAGATAATGCAGTGTCCTGTTTGCAATAAATGGTTAACAGATTGCCATACATGTGTGTCTATGTGTCTCTGTGTAAACCCACAACCTATCTACTGACACTCAAGACGTTTCTCATGAAAAGAGATATAATCTTATCTATGTGTATGTGTTTGTATGTGTGTGTCTATGTGTAAACCTACAACCTATCTACTGACACTCAACGAGTTTCTCATGAAAAGAGATATAAGCTTATCTGTCTGCACATGATTTAACTCAAATAGAATTTTCTCCTATGAATAATTCACATAATTCACTGTTAATGCTCCCTTGTATATGCTTCTCCTTTGTTGATGGACCCACGTTGTAAACCCACAAACTGTCTACTGACACTCAACGAGTTTCTCATGAAAAGAGATATAAGCTTATCTGTCTGCACATGATTTAACTCAAATGGGTTTTTCTCCTATGAATAATTCACATAATTCGCTGCTAATGCTCCCTTGTATATGCTTCTCCTTTGATGGGCCCACGTTGTAAACCCACAACCTTTCTATTGACACTCAACGATTTTCTAATGAAAAGAGATATAAGCTTATCTATCCGCCTATGAATTAACTCAAATAGGTTTTTCTCCTGTGAATAATTCACAAAATTCGCTGCTAATGCTCCCTTGTATATGCTTCTCCTTTGTTGATGGGCCCACGTTGTAAACCCACAACCTGTCTTCTGACACTCAACGAGTTTCTCATGAAAAGAGATATAAGCTTATCTGTCTGCACATGAATTAACTGATCAAATAGGTTTTTCTCCTGTGAATAGTTGACATAATTTGCTACTAATGCTCCCTTGTATATTCTTCTCCTTTGTTGATGGACCCACGTTGTAAACCCACAACCTGTCTACTAACACTCAATGCGTTTCTCATGAAAAGAGATATAAGCTTATCTTTCTGCACATGATTTAACTCAAATAGGTTTTTCTCCTGTGAATAATTCACATAATTCGCTGCTAATGCTCCCTTGTATATGCTTCTCCTTTGTTGATGGGCCCACGTTGTAAACCCACAACCTTTCTACTGACACTCAATGATTTTCTAATGAAAAGAGATATAAGCTTATCTATCCGCACATGAATTAACTCAAATAGGTTTTTCTCTTGTGAATAAATCACATAATCTGCTGCTAATGCTCCCTTGTATATGCTTCTCCTTTGTTGATGGGCCCACGTTGTAAACCCACAACCTGTCTACTAACACTCAACGAGTTTCTCATGAAAAGAGATATAAGCTTATCAGTCTGCACATGAATTAACTGATCAAATAGGTTTTTCTCCTGTGAATAACTCACATAATTCGCTGCTAATGCTCCCTTGTATATTCTTCTCCTTTCTTGATGGACCCACATTGTAAACCCACAACCTGTCTACTGACACTCAACGAGCCTACATGAAAATAGATATAAGCTTATCTGTCGCACATGAATTAACTCAAATAGGATTTTCTCCTGTGAATAATTCACATAATTCGCTACTAATGCTCCCTTGTATATGCTTTCTGTCAATGGTGCACATTGACATCTCACCTGTATGCGTGCCTACATGTAAACAAAACCTCATTACACCTCAGACAGTGATCTAATGTAATATCAGAGATTATTAAATCTAAGCAAAGAACCTGAGCTGAAAAACGTGTCTTCCGCTTCCCATCAGTCCACGCATATGGATTGATGTTCATCTCTCCATAGCTATTTGTGTCAAAAATACCATGCAACTTTTTATCAATGTAATTAAACAAAAATAGTGGCATCCCTAGTCGGACATTCTTCACATAGATGATATGGTTGGACTTTGTTGGCGATGAGACTTGTAAGAGTAATTTTAGAGTTTGTTGGAAAACGTTAATTTTTCAAATTTATGTAATGATATCATATGCTACGTGTGAATTAATTACAATAATACTTTCATAATAATATTTTTTATGAATGAAGGCATTCTGTGGATATAATATTCACACCAATGGATGAAGATATGAAAGATATTGACACCAGCATTCACGAGTTCACTATCAAGGATGTAGTTGACAATGATGTGGATAGCAATCTGTGGAGCATGCACAAGAGCAAGGCTAAGTGATTCAGGATCTTGGGTGTTCTGTCGGGTATGATCGCCATTGGGAAGTGGTTTTCTGATATTTGTAGATGGAAGAACCCTATCACCACAGTTCTCGTCCATTTCCTCTTTGCTGCTAATGCTCCCTTGTATATGCTTTCTATCAATGGTGCACACTGACATCTCACCCGTATGCGTGCCTACATGTAAACAAAACCTCATTACACCTCAAACAGTGATCTAATGTAATGTCCGAGATTATTAAATCTAAGCAAAGAACCTGAGCTAAAAAGCGTGTCTTCTGCTTCCCATCAGTCCAGGCATATGGATTGATGTTCATCTCTCCATAGCTATCTGCCTCAGAAATACCATGCAACGTTTTATCAATGTAATTAAATAAAAACAGTGGCATCCCTGGTCGGACATTCTTTACATAGATGATATGAGAAGCTCGAAGGCCTAGACATGCAGAAAAGCTGATGATGAAGCTATTGTTCATGCATATGGTTTAAAGGGAGAGACGTATATCTGTGATAGAAAGTAAGAGGATAGATAAAGTATACCAAACAGATGTTGTGTGACGCATTCATTGTAAGTTGCATGGTCACAGCCAAAAATCACAGCAGCAAGCTCCTCCACCGGAAGGTTCAAGAACAGAAGCGGTGATGAAGGAGAATGGCTAGCCCAACAAGAAGGAGAATGAAGGCCTTTGTATGTTTCGGTCTTACATCCAGCTCCCATGACAGAAGCACTTTACTGGCGATGAGACTTGTAAGAGTAATTTTAGAGTTTGTTGGAGAACGTTAATTACAAATTTATGTAATGAGATCATATGCTACGTGTCTATTAATTACAATAATACTTTCATAATAATATTTTTTATGAACGAAGGCATTCTGTGGGTAGAATATTGACACCAATGGATGAAGATATGAAAGATATTGACACCAGCATTCACGAGTTCACTGTCAAGGATGTAGTTTACAATGATGTGGATAGCAATCTGTGGAGCATGCGCAAGAGCAAGGCTAAGTGGTTCAAGATCTTGGGTGTTCTGTCGGGTATGATCGCCGTTGGGAGGTGGTTTTCTGATATTTGCAGATGGAAGAACCCTATCACCACAGTTCTTGAATATCAAACATCATATTCATGCTAGCTAATGACACCCAATATGTTGTTTTTTAATTAATTTCAATATTTTTAAAAGTTCTCTTTGGAGTTCTCCAAATATCATGTGACCTATATCCATGTAAGCAACTACTCATGAATTATGAACAACTCTAGTAAATTGTGGATGATTGAAATCTTAACCAATAATATCGCAATAAATACACTGATGCAAAGTTGCATGTATGTAGTGTTATTTTCTCCTTTCTTTCGTTCATGTTGTGTTCTTAAGATGTAGATATATAGATGTTGGCAAACTTGAACTTCTATAACATTTCAAGAACAAGAGTCAACAATTAGGAGAACAAGAGAGAGAGTCAACAAAGCGAGAGAGAGACAGAGAGAGAGAGAGAGAATTCAAAGTGAAAAAGATATAGAAAGAGAGAAATAGACACCTGCATATACTTGCTTTAGCTCGTAAGCGCAGTGCAACTGCGAACGTTGGAGAGCTCTTTGATCAGATGCGTGAAAATGCCGATCGAAGAGCCTCCAACATTTTAATTTTTTTCCGTCAACAGACCGTCGTGTAAGTGATGCTAGATGCGTCGCATAAACGATATCAAAACAACGTTGCTTATGCGACGTAAAAAGCATCGCTTAAGTGATGCTTTTTGGAACCGTCGTGTTAGCGACGCTACAGGCGAGCATCGTAGGTCCCGTCGCAGTACAAGTCGCAAAACGCATCGTTCACTTCGTCGTTTAATCAACGGTCCGCGCATGACGCTCATTACGATGCATGTTGCAATTTTATAGCGACGAATTTGTGTCGCCTTAACTGTCGCTATACGCTCGTATTCCTTGTAGTGTTAATGTTGGTGTCTAGCAGTGCTTCCTAGTGCCTGTTACATGTCTAAACGTCCCTACTCTTCTTGTTCCAATTCAAACAAGATTTGTAGAGATGAGAAATCATGTACTATCCAAAGACTATAATGTAATATTGACAGCCGCAGTTGATAGAACTATGTATGTATGTATGTATGTAAGTAAGTATGTATGTATATATGTATGTATGTATGTATATATTTATGTACGCATGCATGTATTTTCATATGTATGTAAAGAAGAATGTATGTATGTTGCTTGAAAATAAGCAAACCCAAGTGTGTGAATCAATTCTAAAGTTGATTGAGCCATTCCTTCACTTTTTAAAAAAGTCCACAAACACTTTCCCATGTGCTCTTGAGCTGAAGATTCCATCCATCTTGATGAAGCAAACTCAAGGATTCTAGAAGCTCTCAAAGTATACTCTAGGTCTAAGCTAACCCCTACCTAGGCTAGCCTCCTACTAGCTAGGATTTTTTGTTAGGTAGAGATTTCTATTCACCTATGTTGCATTGTGTACTTATCTATTTCATGAGCAAGAGAGCTCAACTTGTTACTACTTTTGTAAGCTTTCTTTTGATAAAAATATTAGTCTAAATTTTACATTCTCATTGATTACATTGAGCTTGAAATATCACTTCTCTATCTTTTCATATTTCCAAGTATATGTTTGTGAAGAAATACATAGAGATATAAGTTGCTTGTTTAGACAATTATTTGTATGTCTTGCCAAAGAAGGTTGACATAGTACACATTCTCCAAATAAAACAATGTTTGGTGTATTTGAAAGCTTAGAGATTATATTTTCACTCTAGAAAGTTTCACAAGTTGACTCCTTTATTGGAGAGAGCATTCTATGTTTGGGTGATTATAGCAGTCAATAGATTAGTCCCAAGAAGGGCCCATCATTGGTCTCCTACAATGGGGAGTGGATATATTCCATTAGTGGTATCAAAGCTCAAGATGGAGCATTGATTACAAAAATAGGAGGCCTTGAAGTTGCTTGAGTGCCAAGGATTAAAGCAAAGACAAACAATATTTGAAGAAGTATTTGAAGCAACCTGGAGCTTCTATCATCACCAAAAGTTCAAAACTTTGAAGGATCTTGTGGTAGGGAAACATATCATTTTTTTCTCATACCCATCACAATGCAAGGCGAGATTAGGAGCCACTATACTCATAGACCATGGGAGACTATAACACTCAGATTCAAGTTTGAAAAGAGTAACTATCAATCATGCAAGTCCTGAATGTCTAACTTCTACATGAGAAAGGGTCTATGGGTATTGGCTAGTGGTACTAACGTGAAGCCGTACATAGATCCACATAAACCTACTAAAAAACAAGGGAGAGACACTTGATAATGGGAACAATGGGAGAACAGAGTTATCTTCATTATTTTGCAAGATATAATTAATCTATGATAGGTCATATTCAAGACCTATATACATCTATGAAGTGTTGGGAGTGTCTAGGGAGGTTGTACTCTACCTGTACAAAGGCTAGAAAACTTCAGCTCAAGAATGAGCTCAAGGATCTTAGGAAGTCATTATATCAAAGCATCAATGACTTCATATTCAAAGTAAAAGAGATTTGTGAT
>CM035427.1:44730750-44978250 GCA_020310875.1 Ceratopteris richardii
ATGATGATAAGTTGGAAGTGTGCCTTCGTGCTTTCGAAGTTGGAAGTGTGCCTTCGTGCTTTCAAAACTTCTATAGAGACCACAAAAAATATTTTAGATTTTTTTGATCTCGTATCCATCTTGATTATTGAAGAAAAGAATCTTGGTGAGGACTCAAATTCACAAGGAAAATCTAGTTCTGAGCAGGTATTCTACTTTGATAGAGGAAGAGGCAGAGGTAGATGTTTTGGAAGAGGAAGAGGAAACACTAACGAAGACCAACGTCGACATCAGAATCATGCAAGAGCTAGAGGATAGTTCGAGGCAGGGGGAGCCAAAAAGGCCATAAAATTTCCAAAGAAATGATTTAGGTAATGAAAATAAAGGATGTTCGAATTGTGGTAAACCTGGACATTTGGAGGGTGATTGTAGGTTGAGGAATCAAAATAATAGAAGGCATCAAAACAACTATGCGTCCACAAGTGCCGATGATTCTGAGAAGTTGTTCATGGTTCAACATTATATGATGAATATGATGTGTACTCATGTTTCAAAATCACATGATAATGTTTGGTATATTGATTCAGGTGCTTCAAATCACATGAGTAGTCATGCAGAATGGTTCACTAGTTTGCAAAAATTGCCAGTTTCTAGATATTTTGAAACAGTTGATGACACCTCACATCCTATCAAGCATACAGGAAATATAACACTTTCTATGGAGGATGGGAAGGTAAAACAACTTGCTAATGTGCTGCATGTTCCAAATATAACAAAGAATCTTGTCTCTGTTGGACAAATGGTTGACGAGGGCTTACAATTTAGGTTCAATGTTGATGGCTTATATGTAAAAGAGGACAAAAAAGATGGAAGATCAATTGCCAAAGGAAGCAAAGTGGGTAAGATGTTCACCTTAAATGTGAAAATTTATGAAATGAATGCATCCATGTTTTCAAAAGGTGTAGGAGTTAGTGTTTATATCGAGATCTAGCACAAAAAAATTGGACATGCAAATTGCAGAGGCTGAAATTGATGTAATCAAAGGAGATTATTGATGGACTACCGAATATCAAGGTTGCTTGTGGATGCAAAAGGTATGTGTAGCATGTCAATTTTGTAAACAATTAAGAGCATCATTTTTGCATGAGAAGCATTGATGAACATACACGAAAAGTATGGGTATATTTTCATGAAAGAGAAGAGTGAGGTTTTCACTCACTTCTAGAATATTAAGGCTAAGGTGGAAAAGTAGATAGGAAAGTATATGCAAACCTTAAGGTGTGATGGAGTAGGTGAATACATATCAAATGAGTTTAGCAACTTTCTTAAAAGTCATGGAATTCGACGTCAGTTTTCATGCAGGTACACACCACATTATAATGTTGTTGCTGAATGCAAAAATATGCATACTCTAAAAGTAGAAAGAGCTTTGACGTCTGAGAAGAACATGCCTTATTGTTATTAGGCAGAAGATGTGCACACTGCTATATACATTATGAATAGAACTCTGACTATTGCTATACATCAAATTTACGCCTAAAGAGAAGTTCACAACAAAAAAGCTGAACTTATTGCATATGAAATTTTTTGGTTGTATTCCATATGTACATGTTCTAGATGAGTTGAGTATGAAGCTTGATCCAAAAGCAAAAAAATGTATCTTTATTGGGTACTCCCTTGAGCAAAAAGGATATAAATGTTATAAGCCACTCACACTAGAGGTGAAGGTAAGCAGAGATGTGGTGTTTGATGAAGTGTCAAGCTTGTATGCAAATGCCAAAGAAGGACTGAATCTTGAACCAAATGACAAAGACAATGTTGAAAAACCGAGTGCAGAATCTCAAGTTCTGAGTGGACTAGATGCATCACGATGCAATTGTTGCAACTCAAATCCATGGAGTGGAAGACTGCATGGAAATTTCAGTACAACAAATTCATCAAATACATCTAAGAAAGGTAGAGAAAAGCTTTTGGTGGTAGTAAAACATCTACAAGTTTTGAAGACATTGATGGAGATTCAAGTGGTTCAAAAAAGAGCCTCGATGAGGAACTAGGATTTCCTTGTGTGAAGAATCCAAGAGTAAGAAAGGCATATGCAAATGATACAAGGAGAAGTGACCCATGACTAAGAAGATCTTGACGAATGCAGAATTCAGTGCAACGATTGACATATGACAATTTCATGTCTCGTCATTAGCTACAACAAAGGAATGGAATTTGCATACGATGGATATGAAGAATGCTTTCCCACATAGTGAGTTACAAGAAGTATATATAGACCAGCCACAAGGATATGAAGATTTAAAGCATCCACAATATGTTTACAAGTTGCCAATGGCTTTGTATGGACTTAAACAAGCCCCTCGTGCTTGGCATGGAAGGATTCTTGATTATTTAACCAACATTGGATTTTCTATGTGTAATCCAGATCATTCATTACATGCAAGGAAGGGTGATGATGGCATTACAATTGTGGCTATCTATGTTGATGACCTAATTATAGGAGGTGAGAATGAAGCAAGCATTAAAGAGGTAAAGCAACTCCTTATGTAGGAATTTGACATGAAAGGTCTTGGTGTGCTACAAAAGTATGGTATGGCTGATTATAAGCCAACTTCTATGCCATTAGATCAGAATTTGAAGTTAAATACTACACTAGGTGAAGCATCGGAAAATGCTACTATGTATAGAAAAATTGTGGGAAGTTTGATATATCTCACAATTACAAGGCCTGATCTAAGCTGCATTGTTGGACTTCAAAGTCAATTTTTTGGTGTCACAAAGGCAATAGGCCTTGACTATGCTACAAATGTATGGTATGGCTGATTATAAGCCAATTTCTATGCCATTAGATCAGAATTTGAGGTTGGATACTACATCAGGTGATTCAAAGGAAAATAAAGTACATGATTTTTGCAATAATGATGAAGATGATGGCATGGCAAGTTTTTTATTGAAGATTGGTAACAAAATGATAACGAAAGCATTGATTTTTCCAAAAAATGAGAAATATCTTCGAGAGGAATGTCTAAATCATATATATGAAAGAAGTCATTTGACACGACTAAGTACAAGCTTACTTATTCTCAACCCTCAAAATCATTTTGGATGGAGTACCATATTTGTTTTGGCACTATTAAGGTATAATTTATAATTTACTATTTACTTAAATATTTATTTATTTATTTATCTATTTATTTACTTATTTATTTATTTATTTTCATTCGTATCATCTTTTCTCATGAACTTATAGATTACCATTTGAAACATATTTACTAAGCAACAATATTCTTCCTACATCACATGATGAAATGAAGGAGATAATCAACAATCTTGGTATAGATTATGAGTGTATACATGCATGTCCTAATGATTTTCTTTTATATAGAGGTGAATATGCAGACTCTTTGTGTTGTAGCGAACTCTTTTGATCGCCTTTACTACTAGCCAATACCTAGGTTTTCTGTCCGTACTGCCCGACCACGTCCGAGATCTCTGAGTCTTATCCGTTATATTGACTCTCTCTTGTTCTCTTCTACCTAATGTGGTATAAGATACCCATAAGTGCCAAGTGGCACTCCCTTCTTATGAGGAGATTCACTCCTCATAAGCTATTGTGACATTTCCTTCCCCTTGAAATCATTTTCATCCTCAAAAATGTAAGTGAAATGTCCGTAATGGTAGAAGAAAATGCCCAGATCCCTTGAACCCCATGTACTCTATGTACATGGTCATCTCTATGTGTTGTTTTCCCATATCCTTCCCCTTAAGAAGCCTCATATAAGATCATCATAAAGGTGGGAAACCATTTGAATGGTGCCTACTATCTCCCATATACACTGAGATCTCAAACTATCACTTCCATGGCATGTGACATCATCAAAATGACCTAAGTCCATATGATATATCCTCTATGGAGCACTAATATGAGAATCAAGTGTAAAGTGCCAAGCTTATAAGCTTGAACATAACATAATAGAGATAATAAATCATAGAATCCTCTGAAGTGTAGAACAAAGTTCCATAACAAATGAATCCAAACCCATCTAAAACTAAATGATAGATTGCCATCATACCACTCTACATCTTCCCTACCTTGAGTGTAATCACAAGTAATAGTTTAATTTAAACTACCTTGTGAACTATGCAAATCCATCATCAAGCTCATATATAAGAATTTCTTAGTAGTAAAATATAATCTCTATATTTCACCAGCCAATAATTCTATGGTTTTTCATCCTTAACCTTTGGACTTAGTTCTATTCGAAGAGCATCTATTAGCATTAGTGCAAACTCTAAAATTTTCTCTTCCCTTTAGTTTGCCATATGAATGCAAAAAGCATTCCCTTTGAGATTCAGATAATCCCTACGTACCCATCCTCCTAACTGATGTTTACTCATCATACTCATGATGTAACACCAATTAAGATTTTGGTACTCCAATAGGTTAGATATATCCCTATCTCTAAAGAGAAGAGTCATACTCAACTCCCAGTCTCACTCATGTCAATAACTAGATTACCTCATCTAGTGAAGGACCATTACTAGAAACAATTATAACTACTTCTCTTTAGAGTCTCCATGTGAGACTCAATCTAACCATCATGATTACCTAACCTCCCTCTTCTCTTTGATAGAAGAGTGCCCCTTCTATCTAAAGAGCCAAAATGAGAAAGTGAAACTCTCTCTATCTCTCTCTGTAATCTCCTTTAAGGAAAAGAGCTATGGTAGTGGAATGTATTTCACTTTCCCTTTCCCTTTGAAAGAGATTCTATTGAATCCATTTTCTCTACTCATCCATAGTTGAGAACATGCACATAAGTTCTCCATACTTTTCCTTCCAAAATAGTGGATAAGGAGACTCCCATGTGAAGGAAACTTATATTGAAAAGTAGAGTAAATGAATTCCTTCTGAAATATAGACTAAGAAATGTTTCCCAAACACCTCTTCTCTCTAAAGGAAAACATACTCTATTCTTCTCCTATGAAGAAATCATGTTTTCCTTTCCTTCTTTCTCTCTCAAAGAGCAGGAGCTAAAGTGTGACCACTAAGCTAAACTGAGATCTCTTCTTGATCTCTAAGCTAATTCCCACTTTCTCCTTTCTTTAAAAGACAAACTTATGAATTCATTTGCTCCTCTCTTCCATGACTGATGCATAATCCCTCATTACATATATTCCTATGAAGATGGAGAACAAATCTCCCCTAACTAATGAAGGTGTATGTAGTGAAAAGTGGAGAAAATAAACTCCTCATAAGGGTCAAAGCCCTCTACTAAAATGGTCAGCAATGATATGACATGATACCATAAACACATGTGTATCCATACTAAAAAGCTATCTCTGCCAACCATCCTCTATGGATGGATTTATACGATTCCATGAAACTCATGGAACTATCCTTCCTAAACCTGAATATGAGTATGTGATACCAATGGTGATAAAATCACCCATCACATTCTCTATTGGAAGAATAAATCTCCCCTAAATTATGAAGGATAACTACCAATCCCAAGGAGATGTCTACTAAGAGCTCCCCTCTGATCTAGTGAGACATGACATCATGAATGATGAATCCTTTTCTCCTTGGCCATAGAAGAAGAGTGCTCAAAGGGACGTCATTTTCACTGTCCCATAACACTGAAAACTTCTTCCAATTCATGGTGTCATACGTACAATAAATCAAATATATATTCCATATATATGTAATGGAATATATAGGTGGATTCTAATGAATCCCATATCCTAAAATCATGTGAGTTGACTCAAATGAGTCCCATGTCCTCAAACTCGTTAGTTTGGTTCTAGGTACCAGGACTAGGTCTAAGTACCTCTCTGTAGATCCCAACATACATATATGTATTGGGTACCCCAACTATTTCTTAATAAGGGATCTATGCTCTAAGTCATAGAGCTAGTGCCATGCTATACCTCTGGCCTTGTTAGCCATCACTCGAATCACATAGCACCTGTCGCTGCTCTCTCATGAAACCCATCTGTGTGATCCCATCTAATTGGTTTCCTTAGTAGCGCAACAGAAATGCTTCACTACTTGCTCAAGTGATGTGCATGAGTGAATTAGTCACTCTTTGGGTATTCTTGATAATATCCCATAGTCTCCTAATCATACTCTGAGAGTCTTGTGAAGATAAGTAAATCTTGTTGAGGAATCACTCACCAATTTGACATACAGACAGACATAAAAGAAAAGAAAATAAAAAAGGCAGAATCTTCAAGAAATCAAAAGCCGCAGTTGCACAGTGTGCGAAATCAGCCCGTTAACCAGAATCAAGAATTGTACGAGTAACAGAGCAATAAACCGCGGTGTGCACATAATGCTAGCATAACGTGAATTAAAGAATGAGAGTGTGGAAGAGCGCAGAAGAAAAAGTGTATATATACACCAAGGATTCAAGGACTCGATGATGAGAAGACTCGGAGAGATGATGAACAGGATGGGGATAATGAGAGATCGCGTATGAGTGAAGAGAGAGTGAGAAGTTCTCAGAAGACGCCATAGATCGCGTATGTACAGATGAATAACAGAAACGTGGAATGTCAGGTATTCATCTGAGAGGGATGGCAATAAGAAACTACTTAGTGTAGGAGAGTTTCTACAGCTTGAGCAAGAAGAGGCCAAGCTAATTTGTACACACCTTCTCTAATAGAAAACACATGTTCATGTGGAAGTTTGCGCGCACTCTTCGCATGTGAAGAATCTGAGTTATTCGTGTTATGGTAGAAAGTTCGTTAACCATTAACAGTTACAGTTCGTTACTTAAACATGTTACTCGGTACTCTCTCAATAAACGAATGTCTCGATCAAAGATATCTCAGTAAACGCTTTTTCGGTCAGTTATAGTTTTCTCAGGAAGCGCGTTTTCCGATAGAACAATGAAGTATATCTCGTAGTAGAATTCGAAGCTTTCTATGAGAGATAGCTCATCTTGTAGCTAGACGTCTCTACTTTAAGCTGATCACAGTTTTCGGTGGAATGGATATGTACACAGAGTACAAAGTCTAACCGGAAAGTGGCACTTCAAAACTGTGAAGTTTTCCCTAAACTTCAAGAAGAAGTTCATTCAGTGAAGGAAGCTCACGTATCACTTCCTTACTTCACATAAATTCATTGAAAGTAATCACGAGCAGAATTGAAGGTCATTCTGGTGATATTCCGATAAAATTTCGGTGACATCCCAGTGACTGTGCGGTGAAGTTTCGGTCGAATTCAAGTTGCAGTTTAACACAGTTAAGCGACAGTAATCCTGCTAAGCTAGTGTTGATTACAGAGGTGTTCTATATCACTCTAGCTTAGCTCTCTATTCGGTGGTGCGACAATTTTTTTTCGCAGGCCTGACAAGGTTTAAGCCTTGCCGTGATGACCATCAACAAGTGGTATTAGAGCCGTAAGAAGGCTCATCATCAGTGGTATCAAAGTGAAAGTATCCACAACAATTGGTATCAGAGCCGGTTAGTCCCACGAGCGGCATTAGAGCCGGTTAGTCCCACGAACGGCATCAGAGCCGGTTAGTCCCACAAGCGGCATCAGAGCCAAAAGACTCTCAAGGCAACCTAAAGCAAACAAGAAGATCATGGCAGATCATGTCCAAATTGATAAGTTGGACAGAGATAATTATCCCACGTGGGTAATGCGTATGGAAGCCTTACTTATGAGTAAGGACTTAATGATGTATGTGACTGGAGAAGAAAAGAAGCCGACCTTTGAAGATGATAGCCAATCGGAAAAGGAAGAGTTAGAAGCTTTGAAGCTGTGGTAGAAGAAAGATGCAATGGCAAGAGCCTACATCTACAACACTGTTTCATATCATCTACTGCCGCACATTAGAGGTCTGGAGAAAGCGGAGGACATATGGAGGACATTGGAAGACCAGTTCCAAAATACTACGAAAGCTAGAAAGGCTAGCTTATGGTCCGAGTTCACAACGTTAAAAAGGAAGCCGAGTCAAAACATTAGTGACTACGTCACTAAAATGAAGGATCTAGTAGATAGTCTAGGATCCATAAATGAAGATGTCAAAAATCACAGATTGATAGCACAACTGCTAACAGGGTTAAGAGGAGATGAAAGGTGGAAACCTTTCGTACTCTCAACTGAACTTTCCTTAAATCACTTTGTACCAGATTTAAATCAGTTGCTTGGTTTGATGCTCACATATGAGCAAGATCTGAAAGGAGATGGAGATAAAGGACAAAGCTCTTCAATGTACATGAAGAACAAAAAGAAAGGAGATAAAGGTAAGTCAAAAGATGAAGAGGAGTCGAATTCTCAGGCTTATTATGCAAGAGGTAAAAGCACTGGCAGAGGAAGAACAAGAGGTTTTGGAAGAGGAAGAAGTAGTCAGAATACCAACAAGAAAGCTTGCTGGATTTGTGGACTAAGTAATCATTTGGCGCATGATTGTTGGCACAACCAACAGGGATCAAATCAAAATCAGAACAGTAATAGCAGAGGCAGAAGCGGAAGATATCAAGGTAACTTCCAAAAGGGTAGATAGAATCAAAGAGGAGGCTAGGGTAGAGGTGGAACGAGAAGTTGGGGACAGGGCCAATCCTACAACACCACCTATAACAACTACGCAAATGACACACAGAATGAAAATCATACATCATTGATGATGAACTCAATCAGCACATCTGATAACGAAGATCTAAAGGTATTTTACATTGACTCTGGATGTTCTAATCATGTCAGAAAACATAGAACTGATGTTGGAACTGGAAAAAGGAAGTTTGAGTCATACTGTTCAAACAGGTGACAATACAAGACATAGCGTACATTCAATTAGAAAAGTGAAGTGTAAGAGTGGAGCAAATTTTCTAACCAATGTTTTGTATGTTCCAACAATACGAAAAAATCTGATTAGTGTGGGACAGATAGTTGAGAAAGGATTTCAGGTCAGATTTACAAACAAAGGCGTATTTGTAGAAGATCCCAAGAACGGATAAAATCAGATCGTCTCTGGTAAGAAAGAAGGAAGACTCTTTACTTTAAGAGTACAAGGGAACATTGGCCAAGCGTTGCTCACACATGATGAAAAGGTGATTACAGAACTTGATCTCTGGCACAAGAGATTAGGTCATTTCAATGAAAAGGGAATCAAAGCTATGATAGAAAATCAATCTCTACTTGGATTAGCGAATGTACAGAACCAACATATGATTCACAAATGTGAAGCTTGTCAGATGGGAAAAGCCCACAGGTTACCTTTCCAGAAGAAAGGTTTCAAACATGATGATGTGCTAGAACTCATACATACAGATGTATGGGGACCAACAAAAGAAGGATCAATCAGCGGATCAAGGTATTATGTCCTTTTTATTGATGATGCAACAAGATGGATAACTCTTTATGTTTTGAAAGAGAAATCAGAAGTGTTTGGAGCCTTCAGACATTTTCATGCATATGCTGAAAGACTCACAAGTCGAAAGCTTAAAAGACTGAGGTCTGATGGAGGTGGAGAATACTTCTTCCGAGAATTCAATGATTATCTTTGGAATACAGGAATTAAGAGAGAAATAACCTGCAAGTATACACCACAACAAAACGGTGTAGTAGAAAGAAGGAACCGCACTCTAGTCGAGTTTGCACGAGCTATGCTGAAAGAAAAGAATTGTCCAGATTATCTTTGGGCTGAAGCCATAAATACAGCTACATACTTGGTAAACAGATCACTGTGTACATCGTTAGAAGGAATGACCCCTTATGAAGCCTGGTGGGGAAAGAAGCCAACACTTGATCATTGTAAAGTCTTTGGATCACTAGCGTATGCTTATGTACCGTCACAACTGAGACATAAGCTTGAACCGAAAGCAGAGAAATATGTGTTCATCGGATATGATGAAAAGCAGATGGGTTACAGGTTATGGAGTCCTCTAACCAAACAATTTACTGTTTGCAGAGATGTAACATTTGATGAACAGAAAAGCTGGTATGCAGATCAGAGTCATACAGCTGAAGAATTTGAAGAAGAGATAAGAAGAAAAGAGAAAGGTAAATCAATCGTGCATGTGAATAAAGATGAAGATTATACAGAGGCAAGTACGTTCAAGATCGGATCACGTATGAGAAACAAAGATGAAGACGTGTATTCAGATGCACACAAACAATATGAGCTAAGGAGGTCATACAGAGTAAGAAGACAACCAGAAAGGTACTCGTATGATACATCGTATATAACTCAAAAAGATTATGCATATATGGTCAAAGATGATGATGAACCTCAGAGCTATGATGAAGCTAAAAGCAAGAAGTAATGGCAAGAAGCAATGGAAGAAGAATTCAGCGCACTGGAAGAAAACAAGACATGGGAGCTTGTTCCTAAACCAAATGGTAAGAAAGTAATCGGAAATAAATGGGTTTTCAAAGTTAAGAAACTTGTAGATGGAAGGATAGCCAGACATAAAGCGAGACTGGTTATCAAGGGCTATGGTCAGACGCATGGCATAGACTATGACGAGAGGTTTAGTCCGGTGGCAAAGATGTCAACCATAAGGACAGTGATTGCTATAGCAGCATCAAAAGGATGGAAGCTAAGTCAACTAGATATAAAGAATGCATTTCTAAATGGATATATATCAGACGAAGTCTACATGGAACAACCAGAAGGTTTCGTAAATTCTAGATACCCAGAACATGTGTGCAGACTAAGAAAAGCACTTTATGAACTGAAGCAAGCTCCAAGAACGTGGAACTACAGACTTGTGAAGTATCTCAATGAACTTGGATACCAAAGTTCAAAGGTAGATGCAAGTCTACTCATCAAAAGAACAGAAGAAGGAATGATCTACATTTGTATCTATGTAGATGACATAATAATTACAGGTACCTAAGATGCAGGAATCACAGAGGTGAAGAAACTGCTCGAAAAGGAATTCAAGTTCAGTGACCTGGGAAAGTTATCATACTTTCTAGGTATGGAAATCACATATACAGATCATGGTGTATATGTTACACAAAAAGGGTATCTACTAAACTTACTGAAGAAGTTTAATATGGAGAACTGCAGAGAAGCTTCAACACCGCTTGAAGTAAATCATAAACTCAGTAAATATGATGGTACATAGTTCAAAGATATGAAGAAGTATCAGTCATTAGTAGGAAGCTTAATTTACGCTACACTAACAAGACCAGATCTTAGCTATCCGGTGGGAGTTCTTTCACAGTTTATGCATTGTCCGACAGATGAACATTGGGTTGCAGGACAAAGAGTTCTTAGATATATCAAAAGAACTATAAAGGAAGGATTATATTATCCTTTTACATTAGATATAAAGCTGAGGGCATTCAGTGACTCAGACTGGGCAGGAAGTCAAGATGACAGAAGATCGACACATGGGTATATGATATACCTAGGAGATAAGCTAGTAAGTTGGTGCTCAAAGAAATAGCATACAGTAGCGTTATCATCAACAGAAGCCGAATACAAAGGACTCGTAGAAGCAGCGAAAGAAGTAATATGGATGCAGACCTTGCTCAAAAGCATGGGTATTGATCAAGGTATACCAATTATACATGGAGACAATATGAGCTCTCTATATCTTGCAGCGAATCCGGTGTTTCACGCAGGAACAAAATACATAGAGATTCAGTATCATTTCTTGAGGGAAAAGGTAATGGAGAAGGAGATAGAAATAATCTACACTCCTACAAAAGATCAGATAGCAGATATCTTGACAAAAAGCTTGGATGGAACAAAGACAAGAAGATTCAAAGAAATGGCAGGTATAGAAGAAAGAAAAATATATGAAAGATCGGAAGAGGTCAAATTAGTGATTGAGGGGGAGCTGTTGAGGAATCACTCACGAATTTGACATACACACAGACATAAAAGAAAAGAAAAAAAAAGGCAGAATCTTCAGGAAATCAAAAGCCTCAGTTGCACAGTGTGCGAAGTTAGTCCGTTAACCAGAATCAAGAATTGTACGAGTAATAGAGCAATAAACTGCGGTGTGCGCATAATGCTCGCATAACGTGAATTAAAGAATGAGAGCGTGGAAGAGCACAGAAGAAAAAGTGTATATATACACCAAGGATTGAAGGACTCGATGATGAGAAGACTCGGAGAGATGATGAACCGGATGAGGATATTGAGAGATCGCGTATGAGTGAAGAGAGAGTGAGAAGTTCTCAGAAGACGCCATAGATCGCATATATATAGATGAATAACAGAAACCTGGAATGTCAAGCATTCATCTGAGAGGGATGGTAATAAGAAACTACTAAGTGTAGGAGAGTTTCTACAGCTTGAGCAAGAAAAGGCCAAGCTAATTTGTACACACCTTCTCTAATAGAAAACACATGTTCATGTGGAATTTTGCGCGCACTGTTCGCATGTGAAGAATCTGAGTTTTTCGTGTTACGGTAGAAAGTTCGTTAACCATTAACAGTTATAGTTCGTTACTTAAACGTGTTCCTCCGTACTCTCTCAACAAACGAATGTCTCAGTCAAAGATATCTTAGTAAACGCTTTTTCGGTCAGTTATAGTTTTCTCAGAAAGTGAAGTTTCCGGTAGAACAACGAAGTATATCTCGTAGTAGAATTCGAAGCTTTGTATGAGAGATAGCTCATCTTGTAGCTAGACATCTCTACTTTAAGCTGATCACAGTTTCCTGTGGAATGGAAATGTACACACAGTACAAAGTCTAACCGGAAAGTGGCACTTCAGAACTGTGAAGTTTTCCCTAAACTTCAAGAAGAAGTTCATTCAGTGAAGGAAGCTCACATATCACTTCCTTACTTCACATAAATTCATTGGAAGAAATCACGAGCAGAATTGAAGTTCATTCTGGTGATATTCCGGTAAAATTTCGGTGACATCCCAGTGACTCTCCGGTGAAGATCCGGTGGAATTCAAGTCGAAGAATAACACGGTTAAGCGACAGTAATCTTGCTAAGCTAGTGTTGATTACAGAGGTGTTCTATATCACTCTAGCTTAGCTCTCTATTCGGTGGCGTGGCAATTTTTTCCGTAGGCCTGACAAGGTTCAAGCCTTGCCGTGACGACCATCAACAAATGGTATTAGAGCCGTAAGAAGGCTCATCATCAGTGGTATCAGAGTGAAAGTATCCACAACAAATCGTCACTTCTTTGGAGAGTATCATATATGTATCTCCTGTACCTATATGCAACTTCCTAAAACCTATAGGATTGCTTGTGCACATTACTAATGGTGAAGGTGTAGCTCCTTCCTGTAGGAATCCTATGGTCTAAATCCATAAGGATTATATATAGGGATCCTGTTACTACTGAAGTTGCCTTATCTATGATAGTTTGATGGTACTAAGTCCATCAAATAGATGCTTAGAAGCATGCTCACACCTTAGTGATGTTTGCAGGAAAGGCATGTTACCATGCCATAACATTCTTACCTAAAGGCAAGTGCGTATATAACGCCATGCGGTAGGAAAATTTTTGACAGCATGTCCCCAGGAATGGAATCCCAAAAAAATTTAATCATAAGCTCAGTGGCACATAGGCCACCCAGCAACATAGGGCTTGAAAGGCCCATGGCATGCATGCCATAAACTCATATATGAATTTCATAACCTGCAAAAACATAAGAGCAATTGCTAGCAAAAATTTTCTATGTTGCATAACCATATAGTTTAACTTCAATCCTCTTTCCTGCAAAAAATCAAAAAGTGTATTTCTCGCGTATTGATCCATACTTTTAGAATTTAAACAATGATCAATATTTGATGTATGTAATCGAATCTATGTACATACATATAGAACATGCCATAACTTAAAGTAAAATGCGTGAAGCATAAAGCATACGCCCTTGAATATTTTTGGTTTTGGAATTGCATGCATCCAATCCTTCTCAACGAGCTTTGAGACCTTTGCACCTTCCTCCTCAGCTCCTAAGATACGCTTTGAAGTGTCTGAAAACATCGGATCACTTCCCAAAACACAGAGCATGGTCTGGTGATTACTAGAATAATGCAAATTTAGTTAAAAAATGCATAAGTGATCCTTCTTTAGACCTGCAAAAACCACTTTAGGACCTACAAATATTCATAAACTGAAATATATAACATGTGCGCTCGAAGTCAAATTACTGAAATCGCCTTCCTGGTTTGTAAAATATGGCTCCTCGAAGGTAGTTACCAAAAACTATTCAGACTTTGCAGAGCTCTACAGACCTGCAAAGTGACATATTTTCCAAAATTTATTTTCAAATACTGAAATAAGATCTTTTTCTCTTTGAAACGAGCCATAGCACATCCAATTTGGAGTTTTTTAGCCCAAGATATGGCCATTCCAAGCGGGACATGCCAAACTAGTGGACTGTTGGAGGGGCTGGAAAAAGTGTGAAAATTGTGATTTTTGGGGTGCCCAAAAGCATTCTTCCATCAAGCAAATCCTAAAATTCTCTCCAAAACCTCAAAGAGTTGTATATGAAGATGCTTAGGCCTATTTTCACCTTTCCAAATCCTCCCTTGTTGCATGCTAATTTTCTCCCCAAAAGAGGCCTAAATCAAGATTCTTACTTTTATGGAGAAACTTAAATGGGAGCTTTTAGCAAGCTTCTAATCCACTCCTATTATGGATTTCTCTTGATTTTCATCTTTTTCATGGTAATTCATACATAATACCTCATTTATGTATTCACTAATCCATGGGAAGCCTCTTAAATGGTCTTTTTTCTTACTCCGAAAAGTGGAGTTCGATAAAAATCAACATCTGAATTCTTTTCACAAAGTGTGGAAAGGGGGTCTTTGAGGATACGAAATTCCTCCTTAACTTATGATTTGAATGAATCTAATGATTCAATTATGAGCTCCATATGCCATACTCTCAGTATATATACTTTTTCCCATCCATGCACAGCTACCCCACCTCTTTTTCCCTTTTCCAAAATGGGAATTTCTTAGATTCAGGTGCTGAAATTTTTTCTCAACAGTGATGGAAGGGGTTTTGTGGAGCTTCAAACTCCCATCATACTGAGATATATTTTGGATTTCTTAAACTTATATGGAATCCAATACACTAGGCTACAAATATGCATGGTTTTTACTACCAATCTATAAAAAATACATCTTCTTTTCCCTTTCCAAAAAATAGCTCCTGAAATTTATGTAAAAATCACAAAAATAGGCTACTTTGGAGATACCTTAAGCTTATGCTTTCTTCCATTTTGAGGGATTTCTTGACTCTAGATGAGAGTGTATACCTCATACTCTCCATACCATGATTTCCCTCAAGGGATTGATACTCAAACCCTTCCTTGCCCTTCTCAGAGGGTCAGACCCTTTCGAAATTTAAATAATAAAAGTTATACATAGGTAATCCATCTCCTCATAGCTCTGATATATTATGAATATCCTCCCCTTTTTTCTTAAACATGATTGAGGTGCTTCTTTCATCTCCTTCCTTTCCAGTATCTTTTGTTGATGACTATTCTAGCCACTTTTCAAAAAGAATACTCATGATACTCATAAATATAAGTTTTCAACAACTAGAACTATCCCAAACATTTGGGAAATTTTCTTGCATATCTTGAGGGAGGAGGAAAAAAGATCTTATCTCTACTTCTCCCATAATTCTAACTCAGCAACTCAAGGGCGCCACCTGTAGATTGAAATATATAATATAAAAGAAGATTACCTATCACCAAGAGCTTGTGGCTCAGTGGATAAAGCAAACGCCTCCCTCAGTAGCTGCACGGGTAAGATTCCCATGTCCTACATGCGCAAAAGCGGCCATGAACGTGCTCCGATACCAGTGTTGTAGCGAACTCTTTTGATCGCCTTTACTACTAGCTGACATGCAACTCGATGCCCTCCATGAGTCACACATAGAGACGTTTTTTGTCCGTACTACCTGACCACGTCCGAGATCTTTGAGTCTTATCCGTTATATTGACTCTTTCTTGTTCTCTTCTACCTAATGTGGTATAAGATGCCCATAATTGCCAAGTGGCACTCTCTTTTTATGAGGAGATTCACTCCTCATAAGCTATTGTGACACTTTGACATGTCCAAAATGTTAATCTTGTTGATATAAGGACGAAGATGGTAAAAGCCTAAAAAAAGTATGGAGACATTTTCCATTGGCTCCATGAATTAAACATATGTTTTGAATCCCTGAATTATCAAAGTGTTTGAGGATTTGATCATAAAAGTAGTGACGGAGTAATGAGAATTCTAGCACATAGTTTAGCTTTTCAACATATTGGTTCTAGATGGCCTAATTTTGCACAAGAGCCATGCAATCTAAAGTTAGGAGTTGTTTTAGATGGGGTTTCGATGAAATCTAGTAAATGGTCAACATGGCATGTGGTAGTCATTAACTACAATCTCTCGCCATACCTTGGCATTAAAAATGAACATTTAATGCTTTCATTTTTAATCCCAAGAAAAAGACAAGTTAATGACAGGAATATATATCTTGCTTCTCTCATTCACGATCTCCAAGAGTTATGGAGAGGCATTAATATCATTGATCTATCCAAAAGCATTAATCAAAGACACTTTGTGGTTCATGGAATTGTGGCTTGGACTATACATGATTTTCCAAGATATGGTGCTTCTTCAAGTAATGATCTAATTATTTTGATTGAATATATATACATTTATATGTGAGTTAACTTTATTATATTTTTATGATTTTCATGATGCAAAAATATCTACTAAGGGATATAAGACCTGCCCTTATTGTGGTGATTGGTTCATATCAGTTTATAGTAAAAATCTCAATAAAAATATTCATCTTTGACATCAATGGTTCTTGCCTGATGATCATCCATTAAGATGCAAAAGAGAGGCTTTACATTTTAATGGAAATATTGGCAATGTTTTATTGCCAATGACATTGTACTTTCACTTGATTTAATACATTCATGATCATTACATCTTATTTTCATTTCTCTGTCATAACTCCATCAGAACAATGAACTTGTCAAGGCTTGTTCTCATTGTATAATGGATCGTTTCTCGTGATTTAAATCATGATAGATTAAACATAGTGTCTATTCTAATGCTAAAATTTTTTTATTATCAATGCCTCTCACAATCATCAGTTATTAATCCTACTTTGCTCACTAGTCTATGACTATGAAGACCCATAAATGTCAGGGTGCTTGGTTGATTTGGTAAACATATTTCTCTACATATAGTCCATAATCTTCTATGATATCACTCATGATTGGTAGCGTGTTAAGCTAATTAGAATTCCCCAAAAGGAATTTAGTCAATTGCTGCTATACTCAAAGAATGGTTCAAAATACTGAATAGGTGTATCAACCAAAATAACAAGTTTTGGACCTTCGATTATATTCCTACCTATCTGTTTTGATCCTATCATTAGTGGATGATATTCCAAGCAACATATGTGATCATTTGTGCTTATTATCTAGCTAAGGGGCCCACAACACTTGTTAAGCTAATTAGAGTTCCCCAAAAGGGATTTAGTCAATTGCTTGTATACTCAAACAATGGTTCAAAATAGTGAATAGGTGTATCAACCAAAATAGCAAGTTTTGGACCTTGGATTATATTCCTACCTATCTGTTTTGATCCTATCATTAGTGGATCATATTCCAAGCAACATATGTGATCATTTATGCCTATTAGCTAGCTAAGGGGCCCACAACTCACTCGTAGTAGGTGTGAGCTGCACCAATTCATCTGCTATGAGCATCCACCATCTCCTCCAATAGTGGTATCAGAGCAAGAACAATCAAGATGGGAGATGGATTTCCATTCTTCATCAATAAATTGGACAAGAACAACTATTCAGCATGGTCACTAAGGAGGCAAGCATACCTTCAAGGGAGAAGCTTATATGGATACATCCTAGGAGATGAAGACACGCCAATTTTCAGGAGCAGGCATGAACCAACAAGGGAAGAGAAAGAAAGTTTGACCACATGGTGTGCAAAGGATACTCTTGCCAAGTCATATCTACTAAACTCAATCTCTGATTTCTTGTTACCACATGTTAGGAATTGCAAGACCTCGCAAGAGAGTTGGGAAGTACTTTCATCTTATTTCTTCTCAAACACATGAGCAAGGAAGAATCAGTTCTGGATCGAGTTCAAAACCCTCAAGAAACAATTAAAGAAAGGAGTGCCTAATTATGTAACCAAAATGAAAGATGTAGCTGACCAGCTTGCAAGCATTGGAGATGAGATAGAGCAAGAGCACATAGTGAGGCAGATCGTCAATGGAATTAAGGCTAATGACAAGTGGGAGTTCTTCACCACAACAATGGACCTCTACATGGATATGCAAATACCTAATCTCAACACCTTGATGGGGCAACTCTTTACCCATGAGAAAAAGCTCAATAGAAATGGTGACAATTCAAGAGGTAACCAATCTTTTGCCCTTTATAGAGATAAGAATAAAGCTAAGGATAAAGTTTAAAGTAACAAACATGAAGAAGAGGCTAGTATCTCTCAAGCTAATTATGCACGAAGAGGAAGAGGTGCTAGAGGAAGGGGCAGAGGAGGAAAGCAAGGCAAGGAGAGACCCTACACCAATTACACTACAGAAGAATGCTACAAAAACACAAGGAACCAAAGGGGAAGACGCTTCCATAGAGGAAGATATGGACAATCTAGAGGCAGGTACAACAGTGGTGGAGGCAACTACAACAATAACTACAATCAGGGCTACAACAATAACAATTATCAAGGAGGCTTTACAAGAAGAAGGGACTTCAACAACTATACTGAAGATCAAGAAGACTCTCTACTCATCATGAACATGACATTCAAGCAAGGTTAAGATGATGAACATCTCTTCTACATTGATTTAGGTTGTTCCAATCATATGGCAGGAAATGTAGCTGATGACACTACACACTCAATCAAGAAAATTGGAAATATCAAAACATCTGATGGTACTATGAAACGTTTGAGAAACGTTCTATATGTGCCTACTATAACCAAAAACCTAATTAGTGTCAGGCAGATTATAGAGAACCGAGTACAGGTCAGGTTCACTAAGCATGGAGAATATGTGGAAGACCCCCAATGAGGCTTCACAAGGATTGCCAAAGATGAGAACTCAGGTAGATTGTTTACATTTGAAATTGGAGACACAAGGAATATAGCACTATTGCATTATAGAGATCAAACCGTAGAGTTGGAAATATGACACAAAGAGCTAGGGCACATAGAAGAAAGAACTCTGAAGCAAATTTGCAGGAATCAAAGTGTGCTTGGCATTCCCAATGTGACCAAGCGGCACATGATATACAAATGTGGAGCTTGCCAATTTGGCAAAGCTCACAGGCAATCATTCAACAACAAAGGATACATCCATGAAGACGATTTGGAGCTTGTACATACTAATGTGTGGGGTACTATCAAAGATCCATCCATCTCAGGTTCAAGGTACTATATGTCATTTATTGATGATTATAGTAGGTAGACAATTCTTTATTTCATCAAGCATAAAGATGAGGCATTTAAATGTTTCAAGAAGTATTTCGCACTAGTTGAAAACCAAATAGGAAGGATCTTGAAGAGAATCAAGTTTGATGGAGGTTATGAGTACTTTTCACATGAGTTTGATATATTTCTACAGGACAGAGGCATACAGAGGGAAGTAACAACCAAGTATACTCTTGAATTGAATGGAGTGGCAGAGAGAAGGAACATGTTAATTGTTGAAGCAACTAGGTCTATGTTAAATGAGAAAAAGTTACCCAAATATTTATGGGCAGAGGCTGTTTCCACGACCACCTACTTGATCAACAGGATTCCATTCAAATCATTGGAAGGTATAACACCATATGAAGCATGGAATGGTAGGAGACCCTCATTGGATCATTGAAAAATATTTGGGCGCATTTCCTATGCACACATTCCCATCACAAATAAGAGGGAAGCTTGACCCTAAGGCTGAGGAATGTATATTTATTGGGTATGATCAGAATCAAAAGGGATATAGACTTCACAATACCACTAACAAGGCACTCATAGTTAGTAGGGATGTAGTATTTGATGAGAATAATTCATGATTTGAATATGATTGTAGGAAAGTCAAGTTACCATATGATTTGGAAAATGATTTTCCAACCTTGACTCAAGAAGATCAACACTTAGCAGAAGCATCCACTTAGAGGATGGGGAGCAGATTGATGTCAAAGCTTGGAAAAATCAAGAGGCAAGCCCAAATTCAAGCTATTAGAAGATCTACCCGAGTCTTCTAATCAAGCTTTAAGGAGATCATAAAGAGAAAGTAAGAAGCCCATAAGGTATGGATATGATACATCCTTGATCACAAAACACTCTGTGTACATCACGAAATACTCTATGGAAAAAGAGTCTTCTTCATTTGAAGAGGCTAGGAAGACGAAAGAGTGGAGAGAAGCCACACAAGAAGAAGTGGAAGCATTGCAGGAAAACCACACTTGGGATCTAGTTCCCAAGAAGCTAGATATGAACGTAATTGATTCAAAGTGGATATACAAAATTAAAAAGAACTCTTATGGTTCTATAAATAAGTAAAAGCCAAGGTTAGTGGCAAAGGATTTGCCCAAACATATGGAGTAGACTATGAAGAAAAATTTTCATTCTCTCCTTCGATGTACTTCCAGTAGCCTTTTCCCACTAGGAAATTTGTCATTCTGAATCTCCAAGCATGAAAGTTGTTCTTGTCCAGCTTATCGCTCATAAGCTGACTCATTCCATCTGCGTTTGCCATTTCTGACCAATTCACAACACTGCAAAACACCACAAGCAGCACTTTTGCTTGAACATTATCACACTATGACGTGATAGCTCGATCTCGGAAAAACACAGTTTTCGTGTATCAAAAGTACACAGAATCACTTGTTTTTCTATGGGCACCACCTTGCGGGCTGGAAATGGAGATCGAGATGGCTCCAAAACTTCGATCTGACAAAAATGAGTGACCCTAAAGGGATAACTCACGAAAATATTTTGAGGTCTTCTACCTCCATGCCGATTTCCGTAGCAAACGAAGGCCGTTTGTGAAATTGTTGTATACTCTTCACCATCGCCTTCTCCACGAGCTCTCTACAGCCACACTGACTCTAATACCATGTCACGAGGAAGGAGATAAGGAGAGAGCTCACACACACACTCTCACTCTCAAGAAGAAGCACACACACAGATTGAGGCAAGGAATAATGAATCTTCTTCTTCTTCTTCTATTACATAAAAAGGAATGTACAAGAATGACCTAAAAACAAGAATACAACCAGTGCAATATATAAAGATCAGTACATAAGGAAAAACCTAATGTCCACGAATGAGTGAGCTAGCAAGAAACAAATGTGCCATCACTCTTGGTAGATAAATCTAATAAAGCTCAATGAAGTGTCCCTCACATATACCGGCGTGACCACTATACATGTCAGAAAAACGAAAACCTGGTATGTGTCATCCTGGATCATCACATATTGAGCTTGATATCTCAACAGTGACTAGGTCAACTACGCACTTATAATGGATACATGGTGGATAGGTAGGATGCAACGGATCCCTATGCTTAACTGATGAATGAATTTGACATATGTCACATGAATTCACATAATCTTTTACACTAACATAAATGTCTGGCCACCAATAACCTTCTCTAATTTTCTCATAAGTAGCCACAAATCCCTTATGTCCAGCCCATTAAGTATCATGCATATTTTTCATGACTTGCATTTGAAGATGCCTAATTCCTAGTAATCTTTGTGGAAATTTAATCTTTCCCCTTGCATGTCTCCAAATTAGTCCATCTTTTAAGAAAAAATTGAAAGCTCTTTTCCTAATATTCCTAAATCTATTTGAAGACCATGTAGGTGACCTACTCAAAGTACTAAGATACCTCCTAAAGTCTTGCCACTCTCCTTCATATGCATCAATATTAAATTGTTCATACACACATATGCTTGAGAATCATAATTAATTACATTCGTATCTAATTCTACTTCTTCATCTTCATCATACCTGGCTCTAGAAAGCATATCCACAATAGAATTAGATTTTTTTGCAATATGAATTAAAACCAAATTTATAAATTCAATGTAAGAAATCCATTGAAGCATAGCAATATGAGGTGAAGAACAATTTTTGATCATTCCTATCAGTGGTAAACAATCTGTCTCTACAATTACATTTGCTCCTATAAAATATTCTTTATTGGACTTTAATGCACTGACTAAATGCCAGAGTTCTCATTTAATTTGCGGATAGTTTCTTTGCGTATCATGTAGAATCTTAGCTCCAAATCTCATAGCATACCTTTTTCCCTCCTCGTCGTCCTGACCAATAACCCATCCTATGCCTATGGGACTTGTATCTACAATCAAAATAATAGGTTTTTTATTAGAACAATCTACACTTCTTTATTTTGCATATCCGATGAACATTGTTTAACTAAGTTCTTAACTTTATTTTCCATTGCATCTCTTGAACCACATAGTAGTGAAAACTTATTTATGCCACCTCTAAATAGACATACTCATTCAAAGCCAATTGAAACTGAAGTAGAGGAGGTAATTAAAGAACAGATAACCGAAGAATCATTGATTTTACCATCCTATCAAGATGTTATTGCCAGATATAGATCAACACATCCTTATGGTCCTTAGATGCATAAATTCTTAAAGTTCTTAAATTGATTTTAGTTTTTCATTAAAAGATAGGTAATTAAAATTGATTATGCTATTAAAACCCCTTTTATTCACGCACCTGAGTTAGCTCCAGACACCCAGTGTGTGGCGACCAATTTGGCGGATGACCTGATCCATCATCTGAGTATATCCACGACCCGACATTGGTGAACCCGACGTAAACCATCGGCTTGCGACTGATTCAGATAGTTCGAGTTGCATTGCATATGCATATTTTCAATTCAACAATTGTTGAAGCAACGTCTTTGTCCTTGGGATATGTGGCTATCTCGTGAAAAATTGCAATCTTCTTGGTGTCGAGGGTTGGTCTGTTGATCTGAGCGCCTCCACAAAGATTGGCAAGAAGTTGATCCTCCTCTTTCCACCCCTCTCATCAACAATTGAAGAATGAAACGTTTGCACTCATTTTAGCAAAAGATGTATTTAGGCTTTGATTAAAGAAAATAAATGTATTAAATTTCACAAAGCACTATTTTGAGCCTCTTCTTCAAGCCGTTTGTATAATTTCTTTTACTCTTAAATTCTTGGGTTAATAGTGCAATTTTTTCTTTAAGGGCAAATTGTTGGTATAGGTTAAAAGCAATATTTTGTTTAAGTGTTAATCATAGGTTTAATTGCAATGTATGGGCATATTTAAAAACATATCAAACTGGACTCTAACAAAATTTCATAATTAGTAGCTGAGCATAAAGAAAGAGTAAAGAAAGAAGTTCAGGATATTGTTAGGATTGTTCAAGCTAGATCAAATCAAACTACAAAAATGGATGAACTATCTAAAAATATGATGCATGAGACGTAGGGTCAGAAAGGAGTTGAAACTTTATTAAAAGATAAAGGGAAGTTCATTGGTATGAATGTTAGAAATTATTTAGACACATTTGAGGAATTAGCCAAGTTACATGGCTTGCCTGATATAAAATGGAAATCATATCTAGGTAGACTTTCCATAAGCACGGTTAAGGCTATTATGGAACTACATGACAATCAGGAATGGGATGAGTTTCGAAAGGAGTTACATAAGGAATTTTACTTAGAGGACTATAGTCAACACAGTAGAGAGGGATTTATGAAATGGATTAGTTCCCCTAAGCCTCACATTTCTTTAACTCAACTCCATAGCAAATTTATGAAAAGATTCTCTCAATTACCAGAACAGGGTAGGGTTGCCCTTACCCCAAATATAGTTTTATATTTTCTTAAGATCTTGACTCCAGATATAAGGGTAGAGTTTGAGCGTAGACTTGAAGAACCAGGTAAAAAATATGGGCTTACAGATGAATGGGGTGTAGTGAAAATAGTGGTTGAGGCGGTTGCTCACATGAAGCAATGCAAAACACTCCTTTATGATTCGATGTCTCAACCATCTTCCAGTTTTCCTCCTACTCATGCAACTATGGATACACATATAGCCTCAAAAGTTGAGCCCACAACATCCACATCTAGAGTTCCAACTGAGTTACAATTTGAGATTTTATTTAACAAGTTGGACAACATGATGCACATGCACGAAAATATGTCTAAAGAGGTATCGGCTTTGCAGAATGTGGTGTATGCATTAAACTTACAAGATAAATGTGCAATGCAAGCTCAACCAACTATATATCCTCAACCTGTTAGTGCTCCTAATCCACCATTAGTACCTCCTAATCCTCCATTAGTACCTCCTAATCCTCCAATTGTACCCCAACGAATTCCTCAAGCATTCAAACAAAGGAATTTCAATGAGGGAGAAATTCCAATGTGAGGAGATGTATCTGGTGTGATGCCACAGATCATCTTACCTATACATGTGAAGCTTTAAAAGAAGAAAAAAAAGAAAGACTCGTTATTGATATTGAAAAGCAATTAAGAGACTATAGAACACATCTACCCTTAGCTGCAAATTGGGGAAAAGGAGGGATGAAGAAGCTTTACGAAAACCTTTCTGAGTCTAAGAAAACACCTTTTGTTGTTTAACTAGAATATGTAGATAGTGACTCTGAATCTGAACAAATGAGAGAAACAAGGAACTACTCAATTGAAGCTTTAATAAAGGCTAGGGATGACATTATGCAGAAAACTGCATGGAACTCTCTGGTCCATGAATTCTCGATATATTCACATATTGCAAACATTGAAGAGAAGAGAAAGCAGTGTGAAGAGATGGATAGGTATGTGCTTGAAGATGAAGAGGTGTTGCAAAATCCTTGATCTACACCAGCCAAATGAACTCCAGGAGTATATGGTGGGCCCTTTTAGCTTGCCAATGGATGTATTAGACACCCTATGTACCTTGGAAGATCACTCTCAAAAAGATAGATCAAAACAGATAAGTTGGAGTTAGCTCAGAGGTGAAAACTTGCTATTCTTGGTTCATACACCTGTCCAGTGTTTTACATAATTCTCTGAGCACAGCAGCAATTAGCTTAATTCCTCTTGGGGAAGTCTAGGTAACTTAAAGAGCTAACTTTCAAGAGTAATCTCATCAAAAATAATGAACCACACACTGAGAATGAGTTTTAACAAGTGTAAATCAGATACATAAGGATAATAAAGTCCTTCATTTATGGTTCCTTTGAGATACTTGAGAATCCTTTTGGCAGCATCCATATGTGGTTTCCTTGGTGTGTGCATAAATTGGCTTAGCACACTCACACTGTAACATATATCTACTCTTGTCAATGTGGCATAGTTGAGACTACCCACTAGACTTTGATATGATGTGATGTCCTCTATGAGTTCACCTTTATGTGAGCTCAATTTGTGATTGACCTCCATTGGAGTACCTGCAGTCTTACAATCTTGCATCTTGAATTTTGCCAACATGTCCTTAATGTACTTTCTTTGAGTGAGAAACAAACCATGATCTTTGTAGACAACTTCCAAACCTAGGAAGTAGGTAAGTGAACCCAAATCACTTATCTTGAACTCTTCTCTCATCTGATCTTTGATCTTCTTCATACCATCTGCATCATTTCCTGTCAATATAATATCATCTACATATACACATAGGTAGATGACCTCGGAATTACTCTTTTTAATAAAGAGTGAAGGATCTGCCTTGCTTGGTTGAAAGCCTTTGTCCTGCAAGAATGAAACAAGCCTGAAATTCCAAGCTCTTGGAGCTTGCTTGAGACCATACAATGCTTTGTTAAGTTTACACACATAATCAGGATAAACTTGATTCTCAAAACCAGGTGGTTGTGCCATATATACCTCTTCTGTTATCCAACCATTCAAGAATGCATTCTTTACATCTAGTTGAAGTATCTTCCAATTCTTGGAAGAGGCAATACTAAGCAAAACCCTAATAGTAGGCATCTTTGCCACAGGAGAGAAGGTCTCCTCATAATCAATTCCCTGAGTTTGTGCAAAGCCTTTTGCTACAAGCCTTGCCTTATACCCGTTAATGGAACCATCAGAATTCTTCTTGAGTTTATAGACCCATCTTGAGCCTATTACCTTCATGGACGAAGTCTTGGGCACCAAATCCCAAGTGTTGTTTTCCTCAAGTGCTTCAATCTCTTCCTTCATTGCATGCTTCCATTCTTTTTTTGCTTTGGCCTCTTCAAATGATGATGGCTCCTCTTGGTTTATGTCCTGTGCTATGTAGATAGAATGTTTAGTTACTAATGAGGTGTCAAACCCATACCTTTCTGGTTTTTTCTTTTCCCTCATAGATCTTCATAGGCCATGATGTGATGATTCTGCCTCATGTCCAAGTTCCTGCAATTTTGCTTTACCTTTAGACTTCCATGCTTTGATCTTTTCCATGTGAGATTCTTCATCATCCTCTGAGGTGTCTTGTTCTTCAATCTTTGATTGTTCTCTACCAAGCTTTGGAAAATCTTCTTCAAGATCATATGGTAAATTGATCTTCCTACATGAATCTTCATACCATGAATTGTTCTCATCAAAAACTACATCTCTGCTTACCAAGAATCCTTTGTTGGTGATGGGGGAAGTATCTCAACCCCTAAGCAACGCCGAAGCGTGAATGACCTCCACAGGTATCCTTCTTTGACCTCTGCACACCAAAAATGCTCTTTCTCAGAGCATATGCCGAGAACTCCAGTGAGCTTTTGTAGACCTGTAGTAGACACCAAGAGCTTTCCAACAAACCAAATTTCATCTCAAATGGATGCCTACACAAGGAGAAACAATGTCTACAACATGAGCTAGTTGAATGCTCACAACTGCTAGTCAAGCAGAGACCTCACTTCACTCCAGCAAACTTTCTCACAGATTATACAGAGAATGAATCTCAAACTTGGATCAACTTTAGAGCACTCTAATAGCTACCCAATGACACCAAAATCATAGCAAATGGATACATAGAGAAGGAGAACCAGCCCTTACAACAGAGAGCAAAATATTTCCAACAGAGCCTACACAAAGAGAGAGATATCAATCACACAACTTCACTAAAATGAATGTTGCTCCCAGCTTACTCAAAGAATTCTCCAGAGAATTGGTAAGCCTAAAATAGACTCTTATAGCTATCCAATGAGACAAGAATTACATCAAATGGATACTATATGAGGGAGAAGCAATGCTAACAACTCAGGGGTAGAGAGTTGCAACACTGCCTGCGCACACACATAGATATGCCTACTAAAAGAAAACAAACAAGCAAGCAAGGGGCTAGCTTAAGCAAGGGGCTTGCTTATCACAACTCCAGCACTTAGTGCTCACTTTACATGAGCTAAAACTCCAAGAAGATGGCCCAAAAGAAGTCGGGATACATGCTCCTTTTATAATGAGAAGAGTGCCCCTAAAATCTAGGAACTACCTTTCCAAATCAGCCTCCTAACTTGGAGGAATTAGTTGAGATGACTTGGGGAGTGGTTGAGTTACTTTTCTTGATGGAATCTCGTGGCTTTTGGCTTCCTTTGATTGCTCCACATTTCCATAAAAGATTGCCCACAAATTTTTAGCTTGAAGCTTGACTTTTAACACTCCCCCTCAAGCTTCAATTCTTCATCCTCATCCAAGCTCCTTCATGTTGATGCATTGCTTGAATTTTGAAATCTTCATCCCATCCAAAGCCTTTGTAAACATGTCCGCAACTTGGTCCTTGGTACCAATATGATGTACTGAAACTTCCTTGGATATCACCTTTTCCCTTATGAAGTGATAGTGCACTTCAATATGCTTGGTTCTAGCATGATAGACAGGATTTGATGCTAGATGAATGCTACTCATGTTGTCACAAAAAATTGGATATGTGTCAACCTGCAAATTAAGCTCCATAAATAACTTCTTAATCCACATTAGCTCACATGTGACTTGAGCCAAAGCTCTATACTCAGCCTCGGTGGAAGATAATGCCACCGTGGGTTGCTTCTTTGAAATCCATGAGATGATCTTGGTACCTAGCATGACTAGGTAACCACTTGTACTCCTTCTATCTTCCTTCGAACCGGCCCAATCGGCATCGGAATAAGCTTTGACCTGCATATCATCATGAAATGAGTATAACAATCCTTCATTTATAGTGGCTTTGAGATATCGCAACATTCTTCTTGCAGCTTGCAAGTGTGTAGTCCTTGGACTATGCATAAATTGTGATAAAACTCCAACTCCATATGCTATGTCGGGCCTCGTTATTGTGGCATAATTGAAAGAGCCTACAATAGATCGATACAAAGTTACATCCTCTAATGGCTCTCCATCAATGGAGCTTAGCTTTACATTAACTTCCATGGGATTTGAAATAGGCTTGCAATGTAGCATCCCAAACCTCTCAAGTAGGTCTAGAATATACTTCCTTTGTATGAGCATAATACCTTCTTCTTTGTATACAACTTCAATGCCAAGAAAATACCTAAGATCTCCAAGATCAGAGATCCTAAACTCCTTTCCAAGCTTTGCCTTGATCTCCTCAATGCCCTTTGTATCATTACCTGTAATGATAAGATCATCTACATACACACACATGTAGACCACAAGTTCTCCTCTTTGTTTGATGAAGAGAGATGGATCCGCCTTGCATTGATTGTAACCACATTTGATCAAATAGTCCACCAATCTTTGGTTCCAAGCCCTTGGAGCTTGCTTTAGGCCATAAAGTGCCTTCTTCAACCTACAAACATGATGTGGAAACTCTTTATGAACAAAACCTAGTGGTTGCTCCATGTATACCTCTTCTTCCAAGTCTCCATTGAGAAAGGCATTCTTGATATCCAATTGGAAGAGCTTCCATCCTTTGCTAGCAGCCATTGCAATGAGTGTCCTAATGGTGCTCATCTTTGCCACGGGGCTGAATGTCTCTTCAAAGTCCACTCCATAGGCTTGTGCAAAACCCTTGGCCACCAATCTTGCTTTGAACCTAGAAATAGATCCATCTGAATTCCTCTTTACTTTATACACCCACTTATTACCTATTACCTTCATGTTCTCCTTCTTGGGCACTAGAGTCCATGTTTGATTTTCCTCAAGTGCGTCGATCTCTTCTTGCATTGCCTCTTTCCATTCGGTGTACCTGCTTGCATCTTCATAGCAATCGGGCTCATGATCTTCTACTACTTTGTTCATATATGCATAATGTGTTGCCATTTATGAATCATAAGTAAACCTTTGAGTTGGATACTTAACTCTAGAAGACTTCCTTTCTTCACCTTTTGGAGGAATAAGCCTCCTTTGCCTTGGGAACTTGATCTCTTTCTTTGACGTGGCTTCTTTCTCCATCATGTGTCCTTCATCATCTTCAACTTCATTACCTTCTTCATCCAACTCCACCAATGTTGCTTTGCCTTTGTTGATTGATTCTGCTTCATAGCTTGATGAAGATCTCCCCCTCCATGGTGAGTTCATGCTTGAACTATCTTCATTGATGGAACACCTTGGGCCGCTTAGCTCTAGGTCGATTTGTTCTTCATCATGTCCATGCTTTCCTTCTTCATAGTCCTGCATACAATCATACTTCTTATACCAAGGGAGTAGCTCATCAAATGCTACATCCCTTGATATCCTCAAGTCCTTTGTGTTTGGGTTGAAGCACCTGTAACCTTTATGATCATTTGAATATCCTAGAAACACACACTTTTCTGCCTTTGGTTGTAGCTTGTGCCTCAATTCACTTGGCACATGTACATAACAAGTACATCCAAATATCTTCAAGTGGGAAAGATCAGGTTTCTTACCATAATAGGCTTGATATGGTGTCAAGCCATGGATCCCTGAGGTAGGAGCCCTATTCATTAGATACACAGCGGTATTTGCTGCATCACTCCAAAACATGTTAGGTACATTCATCTCATTAAGCATTGCTCTAGCGATCTCGGCAATGTATCTATTCTTTCTCTCTGCTACTCCATTTTGTTGGGGTGTGTACCTGCATGTTACTTGCCTCTTGATGCCTTGATCCATTAAAAAATCAGAAAACTCATTGGAGAAATATTCTCCCCCTCCATCGGACCTTAGCTTCTTGATATATGTACCTGTTTCCTTCTCTACCATTGCTTTGAATGCTTTGAAACATGTAAACACATCTGATTTGTTTTTGATGAAATAAACCCAAACCATCCTTGTGCAATCATCTATAAAAGTGACAAAGTACTTGTTACCTCCAATGGATTGCTCTTTCGTTGGCCCCCACACATCTGTATGTATCAACTCCAATGGATGTTGGCTTATGTAGCCACTCTTCTTGAATGGAAGTCTCGCTTGCTTCCCTAGTTGACAAGATTCACATAAATGCTTCATACCTTGTCCTTGGAAGTTGGGAAGACCTTCAACCAGCCTCTTGAATTGCATTTCCTTCATTCTTTGTATGTTGATGTGACCTATCCTCTTGTGCCACAATTCCAACTCCGAAATCCTCTTGTTTCCATATGTGAAGTAGACATGTTGAATAGAATGAGAATTTACCTCCAAAGTGAAGAGTCTCCCTTGCTTCTTTCCTCTTGCTATGACCTTGTAACCTTGCTTAGGGTTCTCCACAAAGCATCCACCTTTGTTGAACCTTACTTGATAGCCTCTTTCAACCATTTGCCCAATGGACACCAAGTTCTTTGTGATGGTAGGTACATGCAAGACATCCTTGAGACATCTTCCTTCCTCCTTGTCATCCAAAGCTACATCTCCAACATGAGAGATCTCATGGGCTGTATCATCACCTGTTTCTACATGTCCTTTACCTTTGGGAACATGTAGATTAGTAAACCAAGAAGCATTGCAACTCATATGGTTGCTACATCCACTATCAATATACCAAGTGTTATCTACTTTGCTTGTCCCATTCATGTGCATCATCAAGAGATTGTCATTTTCTGAACTTGTAGAAGCATAATTACCTTGGCCTTTGTATGAAGAACCTTGATTATAGTTCCTTTGGTTTCCTCCTTGGTAGCAATCTCTAGCATAGTGGCCAAACTTGCCACATATGTAACATCCTTCGCCATCTTGATTCCTGTTTTGTTGATGTCGTCCTCCTCTTCCTCTTGATCTTCCTCTCCCTCTTTGTGATGAGGTGCCTTGGTCATGTCCTTGATTTCTTGAGTGGCCTTGCCTTCCTCCAAACCTTCCTTTTCCCCTTCCTTGTCCTTGTCTTCCTTTGCCCCTTTGATTACCTGCATAGAAAACTTGTGCATCTTTGCTTTTAGTTGAACTTCCACCTATGTTCATTTCTTTGGTGACCATGAGAGCAACCAATTGCTCAAAATCGGGAAGATTATCCCTTACATAAACTGAAGTGGTAAAGGGTTTCCACTTCTCATCATCTCTCAAACCATTGAGAGTATAAGCCACAAGATCGTCATCGTCTACGTGGCTTCCAATGGATCCCAATGCATCTGATAACTCCTTGACCTTAAGTATGTAGTCATTTATGCTACTCCCTGAGCTCTTCCTAAGGTTGTTGAGCTCATTCTTGAGTTGGATCTTCCTTGCTTTGGTGCTTGTTGAATAAAGCCTTTCAAGTGTCTCCCATACCTTCATGCTTGAATCCAAGTCTTGGATATGGCCGATCATGCTATTGCTAATGTGTTGGGAAAGGATAAAGATAACCCTCTTGTCTCTTTCATTCCATTCCCTAAAGGCCCTTCTCTAGTCATTGGTTGTATTCTCATCCAACCTAGGTCTTGGTTCACTTCCACTAATCAACCCCCAAAGGCCCTTGCCCATAAGATAGTTGGAGACCCTAAATCTCCATGGTTGATAGTTCCCTTTGTCTAGCTTTTCAATTTGAGTGTTGAAGTCTCCCATATCTAGTCTTTGGTACTTGACCTAGCCCTTGTCTAATGCTCCAATGTGTGTAAAATGAAAATGAGGCTCTGAGGTTACCTCAATCCACAGCTTTCCTTAGATGGACACCTTGTGCTCTTGCAAATTTGAGTAGAATAGCTCCCCCTTGATGTGACCTACCTCCAAGAAGCTTTTGTTGATGCAACTCTTCAACCACCAACTCCAAGAGGTCTTCTTGCTTGTATGTGATACCTCCAAGATGCCCAAATGCTCTGATACCACTGATGGGGGAAGTATCTCAACCCCTAAGCAACGCCGAAGCGTGAATGACCTCCACAGGTATCCTTCTTTGACCTCTGCACACCAAAAATGCTCTTTCTCAGAGCATATGCAGAGAACTCCAGTGAGCTTTTGTAGACCTGTAGTAGACACCAAGAGCTTTCCAACAAACCAAATTTCATCTCAAATGGATGCCTACACAAGGAGAAACAATGTCTACAACATGAGCTAGTTGAATGCTCACAACTGCTAGTCAAGCAGAGACCTCACTTCACTCCAGCAAACTTTCTCACAGATTATACAGAGAATGAATCTCAAACTTGGGTCAACTTTAGAGCACTCTAATAGCTACCCAATGACACCAAAATCATAGCAAATGGATACATAGAGAAGGAGAACCAGCCCTTACAACAGAGAGCAAAATATTTCCAACAGAGCCTACACAAAGAGAGAGATATCAATCACACAACTTCACTAAAATGAATTTTGCTCCCAGCTTACTCAGAGAATGCTCCAGAGAATTGGTAAGCATAAAATAGACTCTTATAGCTATCCAATGAGACAAGAATTACATCAAATGGATACTATATGAGGGAGAAGCAATGCTAACAACTCAGGGGTAGAGAGTTGCAACACTGCCTGCGCACACACATAGATATGCCTACTAAAAGAAAACAAACAAGCAAGCAAGGGGCTAGCTTAAGCAAGGGGCTTGCTTATCACAACTCCAGTACTTAGTGCTCAGTTTACATGAGCTAAAACTCCAAGAAGATGGCCCAAAAGAAGTCGGGATACATGCTCCTTTTATAGTGAGAAGAGTGCCCCTAAAATCTAGGAAGTACCTTTCCAAATCAGCCTCCTAACTTGGAGGAATTAGTTGAGATGACTTGGGGAGTGGTTGAGTTACTTTTCTTGATGGAATCTCGTGGCTTTTGGCTTCCTTTGATTGCTCCACATTTCCATAAAAGATTCCCCACGAATTTTTAGCTTGAAGCTTGACTTTTAACAGTTGGTAGGGTTGTATAACCTGTAGCCCTTTTGATTGTTGTCATATCCAATAAATACACACCTTTCTGCCTTTGGATCCATCTTGATTCTAACCTGTGAAGGAACATGAGCAAAAGCAATACATCCAAAAATTTTAGAATGATCTAAGCTTGGTCTTCTTCCATTCCAAGCCTCATATGGAGTCATCCCATCAAGGGATTTTGAAGGCAACCTGTTAATCAAGTAAGTGGTTGTAGATACAGCCTCAGCCCATAAGTAATTAGGTAAATGCTTTTCATTTAACATAGACCTTGCAGCTTCAACAATTGTCCTATTCCTCCTTTCTGCCACTCCATTTTGCTCAGGAGTGTACCTTGTAGTTACCTCTCTTTTGATTCCTCTTTCTTGAAGAAAAGAATCAAACTCATGGGAGAAGTATTCTCCCCCTCCATCTGACCTTAGCCTTTTTAGTGATTTACCTGTTTGATTCTCCACAAGAGCCAAATATCTTTTGAAACATGAAAAAACTTCATCTCTGTGTTTCATAAAGAATAGGATAGTCCATCTGCTGCAATCATCAATAAAGGAAACATAATACCTTGATCCAGATATTGAAGCTTCCTTGCTAGGTCCCCATACATCTGTATGAACCAACTCCAAGAGATCTCCATGCATATAACCTTTCTTCATGAATGGTAACCTGTGACACTTTCCAAATTGACATGCACTACACTTATAAATCATATGTTGTTTTGACAAATTAGGAAGTCCAAGTACACTTTGGTCCCTGCAGATTTGCTTTAATGACCTTTCACCAATATGTGCTAACCTTTTGTGCCATACTTCCAATTCTGTGAGTGTCTGACTACCATAATTAAAGAGAGCAATGTTTCTAGTGTCCTGTAATTCAAATGTGAACAATCTACCTGTCTTTTCACCTTTTGCAATTCTTCTGAATCCTTGACTTGGATCTTCAACAAATGCTCGTGCTTTTGTGAACCTGACTTGCAACCCTTTCTCTACTATCTGCCCAACACTTATCAAATTCTTTGTAATGGTAGGGACATAGAGTACCTTACTGAGTAGGTTGATGTTTCCATCAGGTGCTTTGACATTGCCTATTTTCTCCACAAGATGTTTTGTATCATCTCCTGTTTGTACCTCATGCTTATTCCTTGGATCTTCTAAATCTGATAGGAGTTCCACATTTCTTGCCACATGATTTCAACAACCTGAATCTATGTAGAAAACATGCTCATCAGATTTACCTTGTGGCATAGCCATGTTCATGATCAATAATGAATCCTCTTTGTTTGAGTCTTCTGTGTAGTTATTGTAGTCTCTCCTTCCTTTGTAGCCTCCTTGATAGTTTGAATGATTGTAGTTGTTGTAGTTGCCATGGTAGTTGTTGAACCTTCCTCTTGAGTATCCATAACTTCCTCTATTGTATCCTCTGCCTCTTTGATTCCTGGAATTCCTAAATCAATTTTCAATTGTATGATTAGTTAATCCACAAATAGAACATGAGTTGGAGTCTTGGGATCTCCCCCTGCCTTGTCTTCCTCCTCTTCCTCTACCTCTGCCATGTCTTCCTCTACCTGCATAGTTAGCTTGATATGTACCTGCTTCATCATCCACTTTCTTTGCCTTTCCTTTGTTATCTTTAGACTTGCATTTATCCGTGTATAAAGCTGAAGATTGATTACCTTTAGAGATTTCTCCATTTTTGATAAGCTTTGCCTCTTGAGTAAGTAGTTGTCCAATGAGTGTGCTGAAATCATGTACATGCATGTCCATGTACAAATCCATAGCTGTGATGAATGCTTCCCACTTGTCATCTGCCTTCAAGCCATTGATGACCTGCCTTACAATTTGCTCTTCATCTATTACCTCTCCAATGCTTCCCAATTGATCCGCTATGTCCTTGAGCTTTGTGACAAAATCAGTCACATTTTGTTTGGGAGCCTTCTTGAGAGTTGTGAAATCCAGCCATAGTTGATGCTTCCTAGCTTTGGTACTTGAAGAAAAGAAAGCTTCAAGTGCATCCCACACTTCCTGAGATGTCTTACAACTTCTAATGTGAGGCAACAAAAAATTTGAGATAGAGTTGAGGAGATAAGACCTTGCAAGTGCATCCTTGGAGCACCATGTGCTCAATCTTTCTTGCTCTTCTTGTGTTGGTTGACTTTTGTTCCTGAAACTTGGCATAACTTCATCTCCAGCCACATAACCATATAAACTTCTACCTTGGAGATAAGCTTCCGTCCTTAATGACCAAGCTGAGTAATTACCTCTATCCAATTTCTCAATTGATGAAGGAAATCCATCTGCCATGTTGTCCAACCTTGCTCTGATACCACTGTGAAGAGATGGATAGGTATGTGCTTGAAGATGAAGAGGTGTTGCAAAATCCTTGATCTACACCAGCCAAATGAACTCCAGGAGTATATGGTGGGCCCTTTTAGCTTGCCAATGGATGTATTAGACACCGTATGTACCTTGGAAGATCACTCTCAAAAAGATAGATCAAAATAGATAAGTTGTAGTTAGCTCAGAGGTGAAAACTTGCTATTCTTGGTTCATACACCTGTCCAGTGTTTTACATAATTCTCTGAGCACAGCCGCAATTAGCTTAATTCCTCTTGGGGAAGTTTAAGTAGCTTAAAGAGCTAACTTTCAAGAGAAATCTCATAAAAAATAATGAACCACACACTGAGAATGAGTTTTAACAAGTGATGACATCATCCCGATTTTCATGGGCTGCTACAGAAATAGACCAGTGAGCAGAAAAAGCCACATAACTCAAAATGTAGAAATCCAATGATTATGAAAATTTGTATGGTTGTACTAGACAGTAAGCTGAATCCAACAAGCTTTAAATCACGGAAGTTGAATAATTAACCACTGAGAAATGGCTCTAACAAGATGAGTGAAAAAGTTGGGTACCTGACAGAGAAGTGAAGATGAACAGACCCTATTGACTTCAAATGAACATAACTGAAGATTTCAACATCCAAATGACACGAAACTTTGTGAGCATATAGTAGACTTATAGAGCTAACTTTACCAAGTTAAATCACTGAAAATGATACACCAAGCTCAGAGAAAATATCTCTGCAAGCTGACTCAGAAAAACTGAGAGTAATGGCAATGAGTAGTACACTTCACAAGAACATGGAAAGATGAACTCAAATAATCATGAAAATGAAAGTATATTGCTTGTACAATACAATGACTTATTGATACATATGTGTGCCTTGTAATCACACCTTGATATGGCATAAAGCTCAGCTCTTGGAGGTCTTCACATAGGTCTCTCTAACCACGACTAAAACTGCCATCTATTTATAGTTGAGTTTGGGAGGCTAACTTCCCTCAATCACTCTCCAATCAATCAATGATTGATTTGATTCTCTACCTACCACAAATCACGAATTTGTGGCTCCTCTTTCCATTCCTGATCAAGTGGACTCAACCACTTAAGATTCTCTTACTTTTACATTAAGTAAACTCTTCAAAAGTTACAAGAGGTAGTTCACAAGTGAACTTTACATAGTCCTTTTTTTAAAGCTTCTTCTAAGACTTTGTGAGACTCAAGCCAATACTTAGGCTTGTCATAGAATTGCTCCAACAAGCAGGATGATGAGCAAGACACAAATGAATCAGGCAGACAATTGACTAGAATTAAGATGAGAGATGAGCCTAAGCCTAAGAAAGTTCAGTTTGATCAAGGAGAAAGTTCTAAAGCAAATAAGCAGTGAAGAAAAGAAATTAGAGAGGGCAAACAACCTCTGATTAATGAGCCAATTCAAACCTCAGATAAAGTAGAGGAAATTCCTAGAGCTGAAAAACAAACTGAAGAGAAACAAGATAAGAAACCAAAAAGAGTTCCAAAAGCTATTCTTATTTCAGAACTAGAACAAAAAGCTGATTCAAAGGAAATATTGTTTGACATTTTATTAAAAAGCGCAGTAACAATGACATTAGAACATATATTTTCAATAGCAAAAATTGAATTTAAAGAAAACTTTATTAAACTAATTAAAAGAAAGAGATTCCATCTTTCACAAGAGGTCGAGATGCAGGATGTTGTTGATCTAACTCAGTTAGTGCATGAATCTCTTTCTTCTGACTTGGAGGATGAAGAGAAAAATACATGTAATGTTAACAAAAATTTCATAGGGCCGATCGTACCAGACGACGAAACCAAAAACTCGGAGAGCAATTTTAGAAAATGTTTTTGGGCAGGAGGCACACCTGAGATTAAAATTAACTTAGGTGATCAGAAGAAATCATATTCTAGTTTAGCCCTAATTGATTGTGGGTCAAAAATCAATGTGATTTCAAAAGACTTATATGATAAGTTTAAATATCCTATTGATAAGAATCACAGCTGGATAATGAGAAGTGCGGTGTTGTGGATCACTCCTAGGAGCATGTGCCAACATACCTCTAATGATAGGTGGAATCTCTGAGACATTCCACATTTTCATTAAGGACAATTGCTCCAATGAAATTATCTTAGGTCAACCATTTATATGTGAAGCTAGAATGGAGACTAAAGTAATGGATGACGGCTTTGCATAAGCAAGAATTAGATCTAAAGACGATTTGCAATCACTCCAAGTTATTATAGTCACCCCTAACCATGTACGAAATCAGGAGCAAATTAGAAAGGCACCCATCCATTCTTATGAAAAGATACGCAAAGATCATATGCCTATTGGTGAGTTGGGAACTTATTATGATCAAAATTTTTCCTAGATGCCACTGTTGAGCGAGACAACGGTGGTTCTTGGATTGATGTCTCGCACCCATATGTAAATACTTTATACAATTTTGCTTTATATTTCCCTTCATCGTATTTACAATTCATTCATAAAGAAATTCTAAAAAAATTATAAAACATTATGAAAACTTTTATAAAGATAAAGGACTCATTTCTTCTGATGAACATATTGAAAACGTAATTGAAAATTTATCTTCAAACTCATTGTTTGAAGAACTTCAAAATATTTTGCATGAAAAAGAAACTTTTATATTTGTACTTTTAAATTCTATTGAAGAATATGATCTTATTATTAAATTTGTTATGAGTGATGAGAGTAAGGAAGCCAAAGTAAATACAAAATATAAAATTGTTGATTAAAAAATTAAACCGATTGCCCAGCCTTTACCAAAAGAGAGTGAAGAGAAATTTAGACAAGTTTCAAAAGATCCTTATTTAAGAGAGCGCACAGATATAGGTCATACCTTTACAGACGAAACTTTAAAATTAATCAAGATAGGAAATGATGACAATTTTTTATTACTCGCTGAACGTGAGTTATTCCAAAGAGTGATTAAAAAGCATGGAAAGGCTTTTTCATTACATCCCCATGAGATAGGCTGTGCAGCCCCAGAAATTCTTCCACTAATGATTATCTGTACGGTGTCGGGAAGAAGGAGGTCCGGGCAGGAAGCCGGCACCGGGGTTGGATCAGGCCCCTCTCTGGTGCACCGTTCCCGCTGTCCTGCGAGCGGCGTCTGCGTGCTGGGCGCCTCGCCTGTGCTCTCCGGAGCGTGCATGATCCTCGTAGGGTCCCTTGCCCCTCGGAAGTGATTAGACGTGCGTGCGTACGCGTGGGACCGTGGGCACGGAAAGAGACAATCGGATACCGCAGTGAAACACGGGATGCAGACGAAGCTCGAAGATACAATCAAAAATGAAACTGAAGCCTCCAATAAAATGAATGATACAAAAATAGGCTGCTACAATGCGGGCCAATGATACAGTAAAACCGCTACAGTGCGGTTCGATGATACAATATCAAAGCCACCGCTACAGTGCGGGCCGGCTAGTGTATACTAGATCCCTCGCTACAGTGCGAGAAACCGCCCTCGGGATTCCGCTTCGGTCTTCACGGTCCAAGCTTTTCTTCCAACTTTACTTCGGTCCGTTCTTTTCTTCAAGTATCCTCCGCAATGGCCTTCCTTCTCTTTACTTCAGATAATCAGAAACCACATAAACCTGGAGGAGACGATCCACAAGGGCAATCCACAGGATGGGGTATTCTTTTTACTTCAGGCTTCAATCTTCAATTCTTCACTTCATATAATATCTCAAAAGGTACTGCAAATCATGAGAAACCACCTAGACCTTAAAAGATGTTCCACAAGTAAGATCCACGGGATTCTGCTTCGGTCTTCGCGGTGTCGGAAGGTTTTCCTCACTCAAATTGTCATATGGAAAAATGAAAATATTTTGCTTTAGAGCCGGTTAAATGATATCTCTCTCATATTTTTTATAATGCATTGGTTTAAATTCACTAATTTTTTTCTTGGGTACCTGCAGGAAAAAGAAGAAATTATATGCAGAATGAAAGGATAATTGATTCTTACTCTTACTCTTCGTTTTACATTTTTATATGTTTTTGAAATCATGTATATGTGCATTCATAAATGTTCATTTGTATGAAAGGGTGTGTATCTATGTTTATGTGAATATACTGACTTATGTGTGTGTTCATGAGCCTATGAAAATGTATGTGAATGTAGGATTTATGCCATAAGTATGTGTTTGCATATGCATACTTAAAATATATATATGTGTGCACCTATGTTTAATTATTTATGAATTATTACCTACCTAAGAATGGGTATGAATATGGTGTTCCATAAATGAATAAGAGTACATTAAAGTCCATAAATTTATTAGTTTTTTATTGAACATATATGTGTATATATGTTAATATGATTGTGTGCATATCTGTTAGGAATAACATTTATGTACTTTATGATTAGACCAAGCTATAAAATCTCTATTTTTGAGTTGATGTTTTACTAAACCTATGTGTCTAAATTTATTTCAAGTATCTAAATAATATAAATATTATAATATGTATGTACGGTTAAATAAATAAGCCTATTATATAAATTGTAAAGTCAAGGTGAATGCAATTAACTATTTAATCTAGTATAATATGTTTAAACAAATTTTTTTATACGTGAGAAATACGTAGCAGTTAGCAAAGAGTATGTGTGAGATATGAACTATTTATCTAATAGATGCATGGCTCATGTAAGATGTGTGTTAGTTAAGTAGGTGTATGTGTTAGTTATCTAATTAAGTACATGCGCACGTAGATTCATATGTTTCTCTATATAAGTAAATAGGAACGTGTTTCTTCTTTTCTAATGGTTTATTTCTGCAGATCATTGAAGAGATTGCAAAGGAGCATACGAGAACACAAGCATACGAGATATCAAGATCACAAAATTACGATATATGAAGATTGTTATTAATTTGTATAGGATTATCTATACAGAGAATTGTATTAGCTTTTGTATAGGCTTAAATCCTAAAGATTTCTAGCACTTCCACTTTTCGATATAATTAAGATTTGTATAGGCTTAAATAACTTGTTTTTGAAATTCTCCATACTGTTTCTCTAAAAATTAATTGAGATCTTTACTTTTTTATTTCGTATGTCTAAAGAGATAGGATCTACAAGTAGTTCTAAACTAGTATCTACAAACGATTCTGATATTAAGAATCAAGAATTAGAAAACTTAATAATAGGAACATTGCTTCCGTCTTCTATTGATAGTTCAAATAATAACGAAAATTTAGAAGTTGAAATTATTAAAGATAAAGTAGTTAACGAAACTTTACACACGTTAGATTACGATCGTCTTCTTTCTAGAATTTTACCTTTAATTACCATAGTTTTTCCAGAACCGGAGGACAAGACAGACTTATTTCCACCTAATTTAGTTAGAAAACCTAACCCAAATCAAATTGAGAACGAATAAGTTGATTTTAGTAAAGATAAAATTACAAACGAGAACTTAGTTATGTCTTATCAATTAGAAGCTATAGAACATTATAGAAACACTCATCCTTACGATCCCTAGTCTAAATAATTAGTTCTTATTTTGCACTCCCATATATTAGAAATATATAGGTTTTATCACACCTAAACTGAAAAAGCAACCGAAGGCCCTAGGCATACTTAGAAGCACCCTGCGTGCAATCACACGGTTAGATTAGCGTGATTCTCTTGGATGAACGTCAGCCTACCTTCACACCCCTCTACGATAGCTTTGGTGAACCCGACGTGAAACGTGACGCTAGTGTGCCTAGGATTTACGTCTCATTTTCAGTTTTAATTTAAAATTTTAATTTTATCTTCTTCCTCATCTGTAGGAAAATTGAAGATTGAAGCCGTGACAAAACCGAGGAAGAAGGATTTCCAACTGGTGGAGCTTCATCGTTTCAAACCCCCTCCCTCAACATTTAAAAGAATCAAGATAAATTTTGTTTTTTAGATTGTTTTAACGTTTACTTTTGAACCTCTTCAGCAAAGATATCATCAAGTAAGGTGTTTTATTTTAAGTTCTTTAGTTTTAGTTTATACACATCACTTTAAAAGAAAAGTTGTTTTCATCTTCACTTAGGATCTAAGCACTTTCATATTCGCATTTAAAGAGTATTTGAATTCTTCTTTTGTATTTAGGAAATATAAATTTTACTTAAAGAATTCAAATATCTGCATTTTAGGAAAAGCTATTATATTTTGCGTCATCAAAAAGAAAAACATTTTAAATTTTGAAAAAGAAAGATTGTTTGCTTTATTTTCATTGCATAAAGAAGAAAGCTTTTAGCATAAAAATAGATTAAATTTAGGTTACTTTTGATTTATAGTTAATGCTTTAATTTTCCCAAAAAAAATATTTTAAAAAGAAAATTAATATTAAACTAAAAGACTTAAATCAAGAATATTTATAAAAACTACTTTATTGGGTTTTTGGAATAAAAAGAGACAAAATTTAGGTTAAAGAAATCAAATAGACTTTAGAAAAAGAAGATTAGAATTAGTAAAGCCTAGGACTAGGGTAAAGCCATCCCTGGCTTTATCAACTAGTGATAGATTTAGACAATTTAGAGAACAATTAGATCCGGCTATTAGGGAACTTCTTCTCTATTCGAAACGTTATCAAGAACGCAAGATGGAGGAGATGTTTAGGAACATGATGATAGAAAAGCAAGGGACACGTACAGTTCAAGCTATTCTAAAAGAAAAAGGGAAATTTACTGGATTGAACATTACGGAATACTTGGATGCATTTGAGGAACAAGTGCAAATCCAGGGATTACCTGAAGATGTGCTAGTGAAATACTTTGGACGTGTAGTTTCTAGTTCAATTCTAGAATCTATACAAAAACACGCTGAGAGAAATTGGGCGGAATTTAGAAAGGAACTTCATAAAATGTTCTACCTCGAGGATTTTAGCTAGCACAGTCGAGAAGGTTTTTTGCCGTGGTTAAACACTGTTAAGAGCAATGAATCTTTAACTCATCTTCACGGTGAGTTTATGAGACTTCTGGCTCAACTTCCCGAAGATGATAGAAATGCTATAAATCCAGACGTAATTATATATTTTCTTAAGATACTTAATCCAGAAGATAGAGCTGAAATTGAAAGATGAATAGAAGAGCTAGGAAAAAGGTATGGGCTAACTGATGACTGGGAGAAAGTTAAAAAAGAGATAGAGGCTATTGCTCAAATGAAGCAAAGGCAAACAATTTTATATTCAAGACCTGATACTTCTCAGCCAACAGAAACTCTTGCTATAAGGCAAGTTGATATGCCAATGCCTACTGCTACGGCTACGACGAATAATGCAGCTGCCACTAAAGCTCCCATAGAATTTCAATTGGATATTCTATGTAAACAGATGGAAAATGTTATGAACATGCAAGCATCTCTTTCAAAAGAGGTTGCTAACTTAAATAAACAAGTTTATTCTATGAGCTTTATTGATCCAGGGGCTAGCAGTAGTGGTGCAGGACAAGTACTGCCTGATCAACAGGTTATGTCTCAATATGTTCCACCTCAACCAGTCATTGAGCCAGTACCACACTCCTTAGGTTGCTGTACAGCCACCTTTTCAAAGCACTAATGAGAGAAGAGGGACTGGCGTGAAGCGCTGTGTTTGGTGCGATAGTCTAGAACACACATCATTTGCTTGTGAAGAGTTAAAAAGTGCTAAGGTGAATCAATTAGTCGTAGAAATAGATAGAATACTGTGTGACTTTAGGTCACGTCTTCCTTTGTCTCTCAATTGGGGCAAAGGCGGAATGAAAAAGCTTTACGAAAATTTAACAGTCTCAGATGCAACTGTCAGTACTTCGGCTGCAAGACTAGAGCCGGTCGAGGATAGGCCTTCTCCAATGCCTAGCCAAAATCCATATTCAATAGAGGCAGTGGTACGAGCTAGAGACGAGATAATGTACAAGACCGCATGGAAATCTCCTGTAGAACAATCCTCTGTCTTTTCTCACATTGCTAATGTTGAGGAAAAACGGAGACGAGAAGATCAACATGATGATGTAGAAGAAGGTGATAGGAGGGTAACTAGGAGGCAAACAAGAGAAGATGAAAGGAAAACTGACAAGAAAGTCCAATTTGATGAATCGAATTTATCTCAAGAAGAGAAGAGGAAAATGATAAAGGAAGGCAAAAAGCTGACGGATGAAAATGTTCAATTACAAGAAGAACAAAAGAAATTGGAAACCTCTAAACCTAAAAATAAAGAAGATCAAAAGCAAAATGAAGAGAAAGGGAAGAAGAAAGGAAGAAGAGCTCCACGTGCTATTATGATTTTTGAGCTCGAAAAGAAAAATGATGCTAGGGAGATTTTAAATGACATTCTTCTAAAAATTCAAGTAACGATGTCACTTGAGCAAGCATTTTCCATAGCAAAACCAGAGTTCAAGGACAGTTTTATTCGACTTATTAGAAGCTGACGCTTTCCCTTGCCACAAGACGAGGACATGCAAGACGTGGCAGAAGAAACCCTAGCTATGAATGATGCAGTTACATTGAGTGAAAGTGATTATGAGGATGATTAAGAATTTACAACACGAAGTGTAAATAGAATTTTTCTAGGACCCATACAACCTGACGAAGAAATGTTAAAGAGTGAGAGTAAATTTAATTCTACCTTCTAGGCACGAGGCACACCAAAAGTAAAGATTAGAATCGGTAATGAAAAGGATTCTTGTTTAGCTTTGGCTCTCATTGACTCGGGGTCAGAGATAAACGTAATTTCAAAAAAGTTCTTTGACAAATTTAGATGGCCAATCGATAAAGAGCACGGTTGGCGGATGAGAACAGCTGACAATGGCTCTGGCATTTTATTAGGAGCATGTGCAAATGTGCCTATTATGATAGGTGGTGTTCGAGAAGAGTTTCACTTCTTCATTCAAGATAATTGTTCATATGAAGTGATTCTCGGACAACCATTTATAGCTGAAATGAGGATGGAAACAAAAGCAATGAACGACGGATCAGCGTATGCAAGAATTGGATCCAAATCAGGGATGGATTCTTTGCAAGTTATGACGGTTTGCCCAAACCACACTAGAAATAGAAAGAGCTTAAGAAGAAATCCCATTGACTCGATCAGTCATGTTTATGATGATCCACTGGCTGTAAGAGAATATGGAGCATACTATGATCAAAATTTCTGCTAGACTCCACTATTGAGCGAGACAATAGTGGACGTTGTTTTGATGTCTCGCCTATCAATGAACATAAATTTGAAAATTATCTAATTTGTACTCCTACAACTAGCTTGCATTATATTACTAAAGAAAACCTTAGAAAAACATTTAGAAAACAAACTGAAAAATATTTTAGAAAAACCGGATTAATTTCAAGTGACGAGAAAATTGAGTGTATACTTCATTTATCAAAAAGTTACACTCTATTAGAAGAGCTAGAAAGTGTTTCTCATGAAAATTTAGAATCAAATCTGATAATTCTTAATTCTATTCAAGAGTATGAGATTATTAGTGAATTTATCCTAGAACATGAAGTTAGCATAGAAACATAATACAAAACTGTAGAAAAGAAAATAAAGCCTGTAGCTCAACCCTTACCCAAAGATAGTCATGACATACTTTGTCAAGTATCAAATGATCATATTCTTAGAGATCGATCAAAGATAGGTCACATATTTACTGAGGAGCGTAAGAAAAATATTAAATTCGATGATGAATTTCTTTCTCAAATTGAAAAAGAGCAGTTTACTAAGATGATTGTTCGTCATGGTAAAGCTTTTTCTTTATTCCCACATGAAATAGGATGTGCAGACCCAAAGTTAGTAGCTCCAATGATTATTTTTATAGTAACGCATATTCCTTGGAATCTCCGTCCGATTCGAGTCCTAAAGGCTCATTTACCTGAGCTAATGAGATTGTTAAAGGAGAAGATTGCCATGAGAATCTTGGAACCATCCTCAGCACCATACTCTAATAGGTGGTGCACGGTACCGAAAAAGAGTGGGAAGCTACGCTTTATTCAGGATTTGCAGCCTGTGAATAAAGTCACTATTAGGAATGTAGGAACGGGACCCATTGTAGATGAGTTTGCCGAGGCATTTGCTGGTCACTCCATCTATTCAATGGGAGACCTGTATTCAGGGTATGATCAGTTTCAATTAGCAATTGAGAGTCGAGATGTGACCACGATGAAGACTCCTTTGGGTTTAGTACGCATGTGTACTTTACCACAAGGAGCAACGAATTCTGTTGCACACATGATGAATGCTATGAATCTGGTCCTACATGACTTTATCCCAAAAGTGACGATGCCTTTTATTGATGACATTCCAATAAAAGGGTGTGTGGAAAAAGAAAAGGATGAGAGTTTAGATTCATCTGGTTGTAGAAAGTTTGTTTCCAGCCATATTTCAGATTGTGAAAAGATATTTGAAAGATTTGAAGAGGTTGGACTAAGTTTCTCTCTAGAGAAATCAACTTTTGGTGTTAATGAAGTGCTAATAGTTGGACATTTATGTGGCCATTATGGTCGTAGACCCTATCCAGCAAAAGTTGATGCCATTAGTAGGATTTCTGAGAAATGTCGCAATGTAAATGAAGTAAGGAGATTCCTAGGTGCATGTGTTTTCTATGTCATCTGGATCCCTCACTTTGCTCATGTAGCGAATCTGCTTTATGATTTATTGAGAAAAAGAAAGAAATTATTTTGGACTGATGAGCATTCCAGAACTATGAAGCGTCTAAAGCAATTGCTTATCAAGGCTCCTGTTTTGAAACGTATTGACTATACAGGAAATAAGCCTGTAATCCTAACCATTGACACTAGTCCTATTGGTATAGGCTGGGTCATTGGGTAGGATTATGAGAAGGAGCAAAGGTACGTAGTTCGCTTTGGAGCAAAGATTCTTCATGATACTCAAAAGAATTACCCACAAATTAAGAGAGAATTATGGGGATTAGTTACAGCTTTAAAAACAGATAAAGAATACTTTATAGGAGCTAATGTAATAGTAGAGACCGATTGTCTTCCATTAATAGGTTTAATAGCTAATTGTTCGTCTCCGGATATAGCTATGCTACAATGGATAGACTATATTAAATTCATTAGTCCTGCTTTTGTTCATATAGCCGGAAAACATAAAACCGTTGCTGATATGCTTTCAAGAGCAAAATTTGACAAGGATAGTGAAGCATTAAATAATCATATTAATTTAATAAATTATGAAACATCTACCTATACGTATGAAAGATTTAGAGAGTGCGATTATGAAGGAGAGTGGCGAGATATAGGAAACTATCTGAGTTCATTTCTGCCTTCGCCAAGCTGGTCTTCAAATCGATTCCGGAACATCAGGAAGAAGTCTTTCAATTTCTTCTTCAAAGATGGATATCTTTGGAGACATGCTAGAGGAAAGGTTCGAAACCCTCAAAGAGTACTAGGTTTGAAGGTTTTCCAAGTGCAAGTTATGCAAGAGATGCACGACAGCCTTTGGGCTGGTCATAAAGGCTTTGTAGCTACATATGAAAAGATTAGGGAAAGCTACTGGTGGCCGAGGATGTATGTAACTGTTAAAGAATTTGTGAGCACTTGTAGTACGTGCCAGTTACAATCCTCTGTCAAGCATAGAGATCCCCTTCACCCGACCTATCCACCTTGTATCCATTATAAGTGGGTAGTTCACCTTGTGACCATGCCTAAAAACAATGATGGCATGAGATATATTGTTCTTGCACGAGAGGATTTGTCAAATCACGTCAAAGGTAGAGCGCTTCGTTCCAATACTCCTTATAATGTATGCGTATTCCTTTTGGAAGAAGTTTTATCTAGATTTGGATATATAGAAAAAGTAGTAGCGGATAGAGGCGAGTTAGATGCGAGAGAGGCAAGAGAATTCTTTGCACAACATGGGATTCGATTGTCTCTTACCACTGCCTATAACCCAGAAGCAAATGGAAAAATAGAACGAGGGCACCCTTCCATAGTAAAGGCCATTTCTAAAGCTTGCCACGGAGATATTGGTCAGTGGCCAAAATATCTCCCATTTGCTCTTTGGGCTGATCGCATGACGTACACGAGAACAACTGGTTTTATGCCTGCTGAACTCATGTATTGTCAGAAACCATTATTTCCCATTCATACTCAGATAATTAATTGGATGAATTTAGGTTGGAAAGATAACATTTCAAGAGAGGACTTATTAGCATTTATAATTAAACAATTAAAACAAGGAAATGAAAATCTTAAAGAAGCAATAAAAAAATTAAAAACATCTAGGTTGAAAAATAAATTATATTTTGATAAGAAACATAGACTAAGACGGCAACCAATAGAAAGTGATGACTGGGTGCTTGTATATGATAGTACATTTGATACTCAATACGATGCACGTCGGAAACTAACTAAACGTTGGTTCGGACCTTACGTTATTGTTTCAGTTTATGAAACAGGTACATATAAATTACGTGAATTTGATGGTTCTATGTTAAGGAATTTGATTGCAGGGAAAAGAATAAAATTGTTTAGAAGAAGAGAAAGCAGTAAATTCAAATTGGACGAAGACTTCTTGGAGGACAATGATGAAGAAGAATAAAAATGATCAGGTGAAAGAGTTCTAAAACTTTGCTTATTTATTACTTATTAATATGATTTTTTTAATTGATGCATTTCATTTGTAGATATGTACATCTTTTTGATAGGGAAGGAAGATTTTTAAAATTATGAAACAATGAATTTAAAACTAAAGTAGGGATGTGTATGAAGAGAAGATAAGAATTAGAGACCCTATGGCTTTCATAAGGATAGGAGAGGGAACACTTGACTTGCAATTCCTAGTAGAAGTAAGTTTATTTTATATAGGTAGACTTCCTTAACTTCCAAACCATTTAGCTAAAGAGATCCTAGTTCCCACTTTAGCATTCCTCTAGAACCTCTGCTCTGATTAGGGGTTAAGCCTTTCCTCTTAAAAAAAAAAGTTGGGAAGAAAAATTAAGAAAAGAGAAAATTCAGAACATCAAGGAGTATATTAATGGCTACTGCAAGATGAGAAAAAGAAAATTACAAAAGAAAAAGAAAAAGAAAGAAAAGAAAAGAAAAGAAAAAAAATTATCATGATTTAGTTATGGTCTCGAAACCACTTCAAAAATTCTATACGGGCAATATGAGGCGGATTTATGCTATAGAGGAATTAGTTAGATGCATCTTATAGCGAGTGGCTAGGGAATCAGGGATATACCATTTATATAAAATATTTATTATTTTTGAATGGGTTAATAGAAGAGCAAGTACCACAACTGTCTGATTGATTTCTATGGGACTTTCTAAAACTTGTTTTCAATTTCATGCATTGAACAAAAACTTTTATGATTCAAACTTTCATAATTTTAAAAGGTTTTTTTTTTAACTATCAGAACATGTACTTACCTTTAGGAGCATATTTTATATAAGTTTAAAAATAGTCTAAGAAATGTTTAAAAAAAAAAAAGAATTTGATACTGCCTTCCTATTGAACTGCAGGTTGGCCCATCGAGGGCGATGTGCAGGTTTGGTGGGGGCAGATGTCGGAAGGTTTTCCTCACTCAAATTGTCATATGGAAAAATAAAAATATTTTGCTTTAGAGCCGGTTAAATGATATCTCTCTCATATTTTTTATAATGCATTGGTTTAAATTCACTAATTTTTTTCTTGGGTACCTGCAAGAAAAAGAAGAAATTATATGCAGAATGAAAGGATAATTGATTCTTACTCTTACTCTTCGTTTTACATTTTTATATGTTTTTGAAATCATGTATATGTGCATTCATAAATGTTCATTTGTATGAAAGGGTGTGTATCTATGTTTATGTGAATATACTGACTTATGTGTGTGTTCATGAGCCTATGAAAATGTATGTGAATGTAGGATTTATGCCATAAGTATGTGTTTGCATATGCATACTTAAAATATATATATGTGTGCACCTATGTTTAATTATTTATGAATTATTACCTACCTAAGAATGGGTATGAATATGGTCTTCCATAAATGAATAAGAGTGCATTAAAGTCCATAAATTGATTAGTTTTTTATTGAACATATATGTGTATATATGTTAATATGATTGTGTGCATATCTGTTAGGAATAATATTTATGTACTTTATGATTAGACCAAGCTATAAAATCTCTATTTTTGAGTTGATGTTTTACTAAACCTACGTGTCTAAATTTATTTCAAGTATCTAAATAATATAAATATTATAATATGTATGTACGGTTAAATAAATAAGCCTATTATATAAATTGTAAAGTCAAGGTGAATGCAATTAACTATTTAATCTAGTATAATATGTTTAAACAATTTTTTTTTTACGTGAGAAATACGTAGCAGTTAGCAAAGAGTATGTGTGAGATATGAACTAGTTATCTAATAGATGCATGGCTCATGTAAGATGTGTGTTAGTTAAGTAGGTGTATGTGTTAGTTATCTAATTAAGTACATGCGCACGTAGATTCATATGTTTGTCTATATAAGCAAATAGGAACGTGTTTCTTCTTTTCTAATGGTTTCTTTCTGCAGATCATTGAAGAGATTGCAAAGGAGCATACAAGAACACAAGCATACAAGATATCAAGATCACAAAATTATGATATTTGAAGTTTGTTATTAATTTGTATAGGATTATCTATAAAGAGAATTGTATTAGCTTTTGTATAGGCTCAAATCCTAAAGATTTCTAGCACTTCCACTTTTCGATATAATTAAGATTTGTATAGGCTTAAATAACTTGATTTTGAAATTCTCCATACTGTTTCTCTGAAAATTAATTGAGATCTTTACTTTTTTATTTCGTATGTCTAAAGAGATAGGATCTACAAGTAGTTCTAAACTAGTATCTACAAACGATTCTCATATTAAGAATCAAGAATTAGAAAAATTAATAATATGAACATTGCTTCCGTCTTCTATTGATAGTTCAAATAATAACAAAAATTTAGAAGTTGAAATTATTAAAGATAAAGTAGTTAACGAAACTTTACACACGTTAGATTACGATCATCTTCTTTCTAAAATTTTACCTTTAATTACCATAGTTTTGCCAAAACCGGAGGACAAGACAGACTTATTTCCACCTAATTTAGTTAGAAAACCTAACCTAAATCAAATTGTGAACGAAGAAGTTGATTTTATTAAAGATAAAACTACAAACGAGAACTTAGTTATGTCTTATCAATTAGAAGCTATAGAACATTATAGAAATGCTCGTCCTTACGGTCCCTAGTCTAAATAATTAGTTCTTATTTTGCACTCCCATATATTAGAAATATATAGGTTTTTATCACACCTAAACTGAAAAAGCAACCGAAGGCCCTAGGCATACTTAAAAGCACCCTGCGTGCAATCACACGGTTAGGTTAGTGTGATTCTTTTGGATGAACGTCAGCCTACCTTCACACCCCTCTACGATAGCGATCCAAGCTTTTCTTCCAACTTTACTTTGGTCCATTCTTTTCTTCAAGTATCCTCCGCAATGGCCTTCCTTCTCTTTACTTTAGATAATCAGAAACCGCATAAACTTGTAGGAAAGTTCCATAAGAAAGACCACGGGGTGGGGTACTCTTTATCTTCAGTCTTCAATGCTTTCACTTCTCTTCATATAATCAGAAACTTGGATGAGCCTGTAGGAAGGTTCCACAAGAAAGAACACGGGGTGGGGTACTCTTTATCTTCAGTCTTCAATGCTTTCACTTCTCTTCATATAATCAGAAACTTGGATGAGCCTGGAGGAGACGATCCACAAGCAAGATCCACGGGGTGGGGAAACCATTAGTTCATGGTAAAAGAAACACACTATGTTTTTGACTTATTCATTTCCATTTCGTAATTTTCTATAATGTTCACACACAAAAGAACTATTTACATGGAAACAACTATTTATGTGCATAGAAACAACCCCCTTTATGCATAAAGATTTTTAACTATCCTCAACCATAAGCAAATTTTTACTTACATGCTTATGTACAATTAATTCAATCTTTGCATCGACCCACATTTAAGCAAATTTCCATAGTCACAAAGATGCATCAATTTACTTGTTCACATAATTAACTGCATATCCTTCAATACATCATACTCGTACATGGTCTCAATCGCAGTCATCTTCAATATATGGATGCATTCACATACAAGATGGCTCCTGTAGATACGTAGATATGTTGGTAATGTGAAAACGTCAAAGATGAGATGTTTCATTATTGGGTTTTTCTTTTTCTTTCTTCATCGATGTCCCTCTCTCTCTTTATCTCTCCTCCATAACCTCTCTAGTGCGTCAGTGATGTTGCGCAGGCAAGTCAATTCTCTCTTTCTCTCTCTACCGTATCCACAGTCGACAGCGCCGCCAAGCCGACCAACTCTCTCTATTTTCTTTGACGTGCGCGCAGCCGCCATGACTCATTCTCTCTCTCCCTATAATCTCTGTGTGCGCTGAGAGCAACTAGATTCCCTACTTCCCCTCTCTCTCCTCCAGCGTTCTCTGCCACCATCATTTCTGCAAGGCGCCAACCAAGAGCTCTTCTCTCTAACTACTTGTGTTGACAGTTAGGGCACGTCTCCCTCTCTCCATACATTGTGCTGCCGTTGATTCCAGCCGTCCACCTCTCTTCTGACGTCGCCAATCAGTAACCAACATTTCTCTCTCAGTCCACGTGGGGAAGCAGCGCCATCACTCTCTGCCATATAACATTGACTCTCTCTCTCTTCCAGATTCGACCGTGGCCATCAGACCCGATTCTCTCTCTTCTCCACGTGCCGCCGCCAGCTCTGCGCTCTCTTTCGTGTGCATAGCCCCATAGTCAACCGACTACGCTCCTCTCTCATGATACAGCGTGGCATCTGACATCGCCGCCTTCTGTATATTGGCTGACTGCTAGTCCACTTGAGATGGTAGGCTATCGAATGTGCAGACTTGAGTGCAACTCGGATAGCACAAGGCAAAAGATCCTTAGATCTCGAAGCATCCACCATCAAGCTGCTCCTACAGGCTATCAAGTTCTAGCGACACATATTTTCTAGATCTCGTCGCCATGGATATAAATTTATTGCATATACTCTATCCTGCAAACAATTGATACATATCCCCTTCTCTTCATGTCCTTCTCTTTATGTAGCGCATGTATACAATTGTGCGAAAAAAAAGAACTTACAAGCTATGTGGTCGTACGAGAAGACTACCTCCATCTTTGCACATCCCCATGGCAATATGAATAGGAAAGCAAAACATGAATGGAGAAGTCAGGACAAGGAACATACCTAGAGGTGACGATCCACAACGGCAATCCACAGGATGGAGAAGAAACAAATGATTTTGAACTTATTTATAGGCCCCTCCCTAGGACTTCCTTCTAGAACGTTCTAACCTCCTCAATGAACTTTCTATTTTTGGCAGTCTTTTAATTTTTCCCTATACTAAGGTTTCAATTTCACACTGGATGTTCAAAATTTAATTGGTTTTTAAGGTTTGACCTAAGATAACCGTCAATTTCAAGGGTCCAACCTAGGGTTTCTGGCCGAGAAAATTAGCCGTTTGCTCACAATTATCTCAAGCTCGTAAATTTAATGGTTTATTTACAATTCGGACCTAAACTCCAAGGGTTTCCAAGGGTTCAAGTCCATTTTTCCTGGGATAAACCCACATTTTCAGTCAGTTTCAAGGATCAAACCTAAGTTTTAATGGGTCTAATATCAGATATTTATACGCACGGTTCTAACGTACATCTCTAACATGATTTTGCATCACACAATCAATCAAATCAGCTAAAACATGCATGAAATATATCCCTCTTTAGATCAAAACATCACACAATTCTCATAAAATCAACGAACTTTGAAAAAAAATCGGGCACACTTCCCTGCGGTATTTCATCCCGACAACGGTGCCTCACATTCCATGGAATCTTCGTCCCATACTTGTTCCGAAAGCCCATTTACCAGAGTTAATGAGGCTTCTTACACATACACATGCATGCTAACATCACAGAACTTCTAAATGCATATTATCATGCACACACATCTAATATCATGTGTATCACATCTAATATCATGCATACACATGCATTAACTCTTATGTGTAGGCACACACACACTAACACATGTATCTATATGCTCACATATATACTCATGCATTTCATATTATGTATATATGCATATCACATCACTCTTATGCATGCTCATGCATTAGTCTACATACATGTATACATTCAGGCATTTACATATAATCTGCTAAGAAGATCTAATTAATTTTTATAACTATTTATCTACTTATACCATAACGATACCTAATTAACACAACAAAAAAACTAATTATATCTAATTATTTCTATAGATTTCTTTTCTCTCTACCTCTCTCTCTCTTTCTCTCTCTCTCTCTTTCTTTCTCTCTCTCTCTATCACAATCTCTTTCTTCTTTTCTATTAGGATCTCTCTCTTTGTCTAACTCTCTCTCTCTCTCTCTCTCTCTCTCTCTCTCTCCCTCTTTCTCTCTCTATCACGATCTCTTTCTTCCTTTCTATCATGATCTCTGTAATAAAGTAAGTCTATGATCCAAGGATCTAGCCGGTTCAAAGAGATCTGAAATCGGACACTGTTTGGTCATCCGGGTGTATGACCAAAGATCTCGAGTTTAGACTTATGAGAAGGTCTTGTGCTCTTGTGAACAAGTGATCCACTTAGCTTAGTGGTTAAGTCTCAAGGATGTGAAGGAGGAGGTCTTGGGTTCAATCCCCATGGGGACATGGGGAGAGTATTTTGCCCAAAGAGATCTAGAGCCTTCTAGAAGCATCCACTTGAGTTAACTCGAGTTAACTAGGACACTTGACGCACATGCAGTTACATGGCCGACACTTCGCTGGCTAGTATCCACCTGCCCAAGAAGGCAGTCCCTTGGAGAGAGCTATATATATAGAGGCATTTGGATGGGAGGAGAGTCATCTCTCAAGCATGTGGTGGTCGTAATCTTCATTCTCTTGCATTGGTATCAGAGCTGTAGGCAAGCTTTCATGGTGACCTTGCTAGGCTCATCATCTTCCTCATGCTTCCATGTTCTCAACTTCCTATGCGTGGAGTCCCTTTCTCTCCGGCATGCATCAAACCATCCCGAATCGTCATTCTCTTGGCGGGCGTAGCATAAGGAGAAGATTAGCAAAAGAATCTTCATGCTATTGTCGAGGACGGATTCAATCTCTTTACCTCTCTCTAGAGAAGCTAATCGCCTATCCACAAGGCCAAACAGCCGTTCGTGATTTGTAATGTGCGGTAGTTTTTCTTTGTCTGAGTTTCGCGTTGTAGAAGACCTCATCAAGGAGCAAAAGAGGGAAGATCTACAGACGAATGGTGGCGGGATTTGATCCATTGACCTCCTAGTTGGAAGGACATTCTCTTGTCCACGACACCAGTTCATTATTCTGTGTGAATTATCTTATCCAGCATAGGATACTGTTTGCCGCGATTCTATCATGGGATAGGATTAACACGATCTTTTGTTCTGCGTTGTAGAAGGCTACAAAATACGAACCAAGGTCTTATCTTCAACAGGTAGCGCACGGGAATTGATCCCGTGACCTCTCACCGGTGGCTTCTCCCCCTTATCCATGAGAGCACACGTCTTATGCGTATCAAGATTCTTTTCAGGAGGTTTCGGAGGTTGAAAATAGGTAGTTTACCTCTGCATAACTACACAGCAGGGCTCGACCCGTGACTACGCCAAGGGAGGACATTGATCTATTCATGAGCACAATTTTCTTTATCTTCTATGGCATATGGGATTCAAATTCGGGCCATATATGCAGCGGCTAATTCATGACACAACTATGGACCATGTGGTCCCTTTAATTATAATATGGTATAAAAATCATAAGTATTCACAAGTGCTCATTGATGGTGCATCCAGTGTTGATATTTTTCGCCTTATGCAAGTAATTAGGCTGGAATAAGATTGAACTGATGAAATTCTTTGTGAGAATGGCTGATCAGTCTTGAGTCCACCTGGTGGGCTTAGTAAGAAGTATTCATATCACACTGTAGGGGGTAGTCTTCCACATGAAATTTATGGTCTTAGATCTACCTAAGTCTAGCTTAGATTATAATTTACTATTTGGTCGTCCCTAGTCAAAGCACGCTAAAGTCCTACTGGTCATCCCATGAATTAACTTTTTAAGTGTAATCACAAGAAATATACTATGGCCTTGGATGAAATTAAACTTTGTAAACTACATGCAAGACCCTATGTTGCCAAATCAATCGATATGTTGGACGGTTTTTTTAAATGGTGAGGAAATTTCTCTCCTCCTGACCAACCAAGATTTACTTTCCTTAGGCATAATTGACTTATAGCACATTTTGGATTGTTGGAACATCAATCTTACACTATGCTTGAGGTGAATTTGATCTACATCAAAGACTATCGCATCGAAAGAATATCCGTTGGAGAGTTCTTTTTCATATGCTCATTTATTGTATTTTTTGAGAATATTTTGATGGCTCATTTACCGTTGTAAAAGCCTTGAGTTGTACACATGTAACGGTACAAATATAGAGCCAAAATCCCACGAAATTTTGGTGGTTGAAGTTGCATTCAATCAAGCAATCAATCACCTAAAAGTAGATCAATCAAGATCTTCACTTTTCCTAGATTGTAGGGAAGTGAATTGATTCCCTCCAACAACCATTCCCACCTTCATTTGAATTCAAATTCAAGTTGTAAAAGTTGTGGAACACTCCTAGAGGCTATATAAGGAGTTGAAATCACTTGTAAAATACATGGAAGCAATATACATACACTTGTGACCATCATTGTCTTGCTCCTTCAATTTTCTGCATCATCTTCTTCGCCAATAGTAATCTTGCAGAGGCTCCTGCTCTCTCCCCAAAGCTTCAAATTGAGCGCAAGAGGACTCATTGGAAAGGTATTAGTGTCTAGTTTATCCCTGTAAATATTCAAAGCATTTGGTTCAGCAGATTTGGAGAAATCGCAGGTTTTCTGCCTCGGGGTCAATCTCTGCGTATTCCTGAAAAATAGGAAGTACCACCGGTGAATGTCGCATTCATTCCTATAGCATATTTTGCTTATTCCTTATAATTTTGTGCATTCCATACACTCAACCCTATGTGTATCACTCCCATAAAAGGATTTTTTCTAATTGTAATTACGCTGGTCGCTATGGGCATTTGAAGTTCATTGTCTCTTCCATAGATAGTAAGTTTTTTGAGCTAGTCGACCCGCGAACCTATCTGTTTTGTATCGACTCATTCTCCTTGATGCTCCAAGGTACATAGTGTGTTTCTTTGCACTTGTAGCATGCCTATGAGGTCTATTTGAGTCTCCAAAAGCTCAAGGGCTGGTCTTGTGCCGGTTGGCTTGACCAAACTTCATCGCTTCGAAACGCATTTTTCTACCTTCGACAAGCTTCTCCAAGTTCAAATCTTCATTCTTTGCTTTCAAAGCCTATTTTTGAAGCATTTTTGGGGTGGTTTTTAGAGCAATTTTGGAGTACTTTCGCACATAGTTCTCTTCACGTAGATCCAGGAACATCAAGAAGAGTGTTCTTTGTACTTCTTCAATAATCAATATCAACCTTTGGGGCTGTGTTTTCAGCCACGCTCATAAAACTACAGGTTCCTCAAAAGGTTTTCAGTTTTGGTTGGAGTAGCGGCTACAAATTTATGAAGGTTTTCTAAGCTTAAAACATCCGAGTTCACAGACACTTGTAGGTGTTGTTGGCTAGTTTTTGGCTTGTGCATTCAGCCTTCTACTATCATTTTACAATATATATTGAGCACATACACACCATGTACGCTTCTATGGATACGGCTTATGTACATCCATGTGGTCATTGATATGGTGGTTACGTTCTTTGCATAAAGCCTTTTACGTTTGATAAAGAGGTCATGGTGAGGTTTTCTTAATTGGGAGATACCCAATCTTCGGTGATGCAGGCAGAAGACTTACCCAACCTTGCCATAGGAGATGTATGATAGTTGTTCATAGGTGCTCGATAAGCCTACTTAGCTTCTATTGGGTAATTGATTATATGAAGTGGAGTCACTGATTCACTATGCAGGTAAACATGTCAGTACTTGTAGTTTTATGATATTTTGATACTATTCATATGCTCATCTTGCAGAGGATACTCTGGCAAAATATTTCCAGATTTCTAGTTTAGTCAACTATACAGTAGTCGATTCAGTCATTAATACACTTATTCGTTGGTGTTTGGACTCTTCTACCTGCATTATCATTCCATTTAGTTCTCCACCATCATGACATCGGAGGTCTCACGCACTTTTGGTGGATCAGGGTCTACTGTTACTGTTGCGAGGAGGAGCTATAACTTATAGGGCAAAGACCATTTTGAGATCCAAAAAGTTGATGGCACAAAATTTGCTCTATGGAAGAATCAGATTAAAGATGTGTTGATTCAAAGGAGCCAATGGAAGCCAGTAAATGGATTTTCAAAGAAGCCTATTGACATGGATGAAGATGATTGGGATGTGTTAGATGAAATGGTGAGGTCTACCATTCACTTGCATCTGGCAGATAATGTTTACTTTACAGTATTAGATTGTGAAGATGCAGAAGAGCTTTGGAAGAAGTTATGCAATACATATGAAAAAGAGACAACATCAAATAAAGTGTATCTGATGAGAAAATTATATCACCTTTGTATGAAGGACACAGATAGGGTTGCATCTAAATGCGTTTGATGCTATATTCTCCTAGTGATAGTTGATATATTTAGGTAGTGATGTGTGTGAACACACTAGGACCGCCGTGGCACTTTTTTCCCTCTTTAGGAGGTTTTTTCCCCCCGGCTTGTATATATAACTATTTCCCTAATGGGCTACTTATCTTTGTACATTCTCTAGTAATACATTCAGTATTGTGTGTTGTGCTCCAAGCTTCTTCTTCTTCCTTGTGCTGTTCGCGTGCTTCCGCAGACGTCTAACTCCAACAATTGGTATTAGAGCATGTCGTCGCTTTATCTAGGGTGCCGTCGACACTCCTCCGTTTGTAGTCTTAGATTCACACAAAATTTGGTGAGCATACTCAAGGTGTTTCAGAGATCAAAACAGCTTCGCCATGTGGTGCCGAAATTGCGATCTGAGCTCGTTTCGACCTCCGAACGCATTATTGTAATGCTTGTGCAAGATATTTTGTCTTTTTGTGCCAAAGGTATATACCAGTTTTTTTTCACCACTATAAGCGTCTCGAAGTCTGCTACAAGTCTAGCAGAACTTGTTGGGGCAGTTCTGTTCAACTTTTTCAGATATAGTCAATTTTTTGCATCAAGGTATTTTAGTCACCGGCCATGGCTGAAAGCAGGGATGTATTCCGTATGTTGGTTGTTGAGGATAAGTTGGATGGTACCAACTACCCATTATGGGCTTATATGATGCGACATGTATTGGTTGCAAATTGATGTGAAAACTGCTTTCTTGCATGGAGATCTTAGAGCTAGTCCAAATTGATGTGAAAACTGCTTTCTTGCATGGAGATCTTATAGAAAAGATCTATATGGAACAACTAGATCGTTATGTAGTTCCTAGCAAGGAAATTCTAGTTTGTAAGCTTAAGAAGAGCTTGTATGGACTTAAACAGTCCCCTAGACAATGGTACCAAAAGTTTGATATTTTATGAAGTCTCAAGGCTATTCTCGAAGCAATGAGGATCACTGTCTCTACACAAAGAGATGCTCAGATGGTAACTTGATATGATTGACACTTTACGTCGATGATATGTTGATTGCGGGGAAGTCCTCTTATGATTTATCAATTGTCAAAAAGAAATTGAGTTAGACATTTGATATGACGGATTTGGGGGATGCCAAACATATTATTGGCATACACATTACTCGTGATAGGAGTAAAAGATGCATATACTTGTCTCAAAGTGAGTACATATCCAAATTACTTCACCGGTTCAATATGCAGGGTGGAAAGGCCTTGAGTACACCTTTACCCACATATGTGAAATTGAGCAAGGATGATTTCCCCAAATCACATGAGGAAAAGGAATTTGTTAAAAAGGACTTCCGTCAGGTCGCTTTTTAATCTCTTTCGGGTTCTTGGGGATGGTAGGGGTTATGCAATGCAGAGGCCTTTTACTTAATTTTCCCAATTAACCATTTAATCACACAGTAATTATACTTCAAGGCATTAACTTCTGTTACACAATTATAATCCTTCGTTTACGGTATCCTCACACAGTAGATTATTGTGCAATTGTTCAATCACACAAATCAAACAGACTTATTGATGTTAAGACAGTATTATTGTGTTAATAGTAAATTATGACAATTCAATAAGAATAGTCTTAACAGTATTCCAAATATCTGCAAATTCTGCACCACAGCGTCTCCGTAAGATCGCAAATCGCCCAGACAGACATTCTGGCGATCCTCGTCTCCTCTCTCTCTCCAGAGAACACCGTAATGTCTCTTCATTAATGGATAAAAAGATTACATCGCTTTGCTACTCCCTTTTGATGCGTGCTGTATATGAAAAAATAAAATTACATTGTGCCAATCCGGTGGCCTAACACTTGCACGCACGGTGGACTCAAACCCGCAAAGAAAGGAAACTTAAGGCCCATCGACGATGCCTTGTATATACAGGGTTCTAGCTAATTTAAAAGTCCTAGTTATTTTCTGTTTTAATGAATCCAGCATCAGCTTTAAGGTTTTCGGCTCCACAAACTGTGCGTCAGTTCATACTGAACTCGCCGCAATAACCTGACACATCAAAGCATCAGTCTTCAATTGCAAAAAGGCTTCTTGCAAATAAAAATCATTGGCAATGGCTACATCTCGGCTCAATTTCATATCAACAATTTGACCATCAATTCTGGATAGTCTCTCTGCTTGAAAGCTTAGCTGCTTTTCTCTATGTTCTAGCTCCTGAGCTTGATATTGAATTGTTTTATAATAAGCATCCCTTTCTTTCATAATAACTTCCATTTCCTTCTTTATCTGAATTGTCCGGGCCGTTTGTGCGTCCAAGTCTCGACTCTTCTGCAGTAGTTCATCAGATACGAGCTTTAATTCTTCAGTGTTCTGAATGGCTAAGTCTGCCATTTCTTGTCCTTTTTGGGTAACGAACGCAAGAGATTCACGCGTTTTGTCCAATAAGTTGCCCAGAGCAACCCGAGCATATTCCTTATCTTGTACCAACTGATTTAACTGCTTGATCTCTTCATCACGAGCAGCTAAAAGAACATCCTTGGCTTTTAACTCAGCCAATGCTGCATCTCGTTGGGCAATCAAGGTGTCCTACTCTGCAATCCTTGTTTGAAGTTGTTGAAGGTGCACGTGCAAGGCATGGTTCTCTGCCTAGACTGCATTGGCGTCTTCCTGCAACAAGCAATATCTACCTCTAACAAATCAACTTTGCCTTGCAGATCCTGTTTGATATTGTCAGTTTCCAGCTTCATGTGAAGAGGTAATTGTTGAGAAAATTGAATCAAGAGACGACCCATTGATTCTAATTCATTAAACATTGGAATGCAAGAAGGAAGTGGAGGAAGTGGTTGGGATGAAGAGGCTCATAATAGGTGAGGGGAGGGTGGTGGAGAGTAATCGGGAGAAGATGATGGAGCAATGGGTACTTCAGGAACAGTGGGCTCAAGTGGTTTCATTGGAGGAGGAAGGGGAAGAAGAGGGTTGTACACCAGTACTAGTTTGGTGGTATTTTGCTTTGTCGCCTCAATGTCCATCACAACGTCAACCATGATGAAAGGCAATCCAAATGCCTTATCATTTGAGGAGTTGGTCTCTATTTTGTTGCAAGAAGATCAATCCACGCAAAACAGGTCCATTATGCGAGTTGCAGATCAAGCTTTCCTGGCTAGTCAGAAGGGCAAAGGAAAATGGAGCTCTTCAACTAGTAAGCAGAAATCTTCTAATTCTGCATATTCGAAGAAAGAAGATAAAGATGAGAAGAAATCAAAAAAGCAGAAATTGTTTTGAAAGTACTGTAAAGCGAATGATCATATCATAAAGAACTGTCCAAAACTGGCTGCTAAAGAGGCAAAGAAGAAAGAGGCTGGAATCGTTGTTGTAGAGGCCTCTACACCAAAAATAGAGTCTAGCAAATCTTGTGCAGGAAGAAGAATGGGCGTTTACTACTGTCTGCAGTTTTGACCCATCTTCTCATGATTAGTGCATGTCTGCAGTAGACTCAGATGTTTGGTATTTTGATAGTGGGGAAACCAAACATATTACCTCACAGCATAGTTTCTTCTCTTCACTCGAGCCTGCCCCTAGAAGGAATACTCTTACATGCGCCAACAACTCCTCTTATCCTATAATGGGAGTTGGTAAGATCATTTTGGCTACTGCTGATGGTAGTTCGTTCACTTTGTCAGATGCTTTATTTGTGCCAGGGATAAAAAAGAACTTGTTATCAGTTTCTCCATTAGCCAAGATTAGCTTGGTTGTGAAATTTGTTGATGACAGGTGTACAGTTCATGATCTGTCAAATGGCGATGTCATTATTGCTTGTGGCATTTTATGTCGTGGGATGTATAAGCTCATAGACTATGAAAGATATGTAAATGATTTGGCATGTGCAGTAAATGATTCTCAGGCTATGTCAGATGCAAAGCTTTGGCATGCAGGCTTTGGTCATCTGAATTTTGCTAGTTTGCTACGCCTACAGAAATCTGAAATGGTTTCCTCTTTGCCCAAACTGGAGGGGCCTGGAAAACATGTTTGTGAAGGCTGTATTTTGGGCAAAATGCAGCGTTTATCCTTTCCAAAAGATAGTTCAGTTCGGGCTACTCAGAAATTACAACTTGTACATAGTGATGTCTGTGGTCCTATGCAGACACCTTCTTTTGGGAATTATCTTTACTTCGTGACTTTCATCGATGATTTTTCTAGGCATGCATGGGTATATCCATTGAAGGCAAAGTCTGAAGTGTTCATGTGCTTCAAACAGTTTTTGCTTTTGACTCAAACCTGTCAGCATGTAAAATGGGCACCCTCCATTCTGATTGAGGGGGGAATATATGTCTTCTGATTTTAATGCATTTCTGGCTGAACGTGGGATAAAACACCAGTGTACAGTGCCGTATACATCTCAACAAAATGGAGTTGTTGAACGAAAGAACAGGTCACTCATGGAGATGGTGAGGTGCATGGTCAAGAATCAGGCTTTACCACATAGTTTTTGGCTTGAGGCTATCATCTGTGCAGCATATGTAGTGAACAGGTGTCCCACTAAAGCGCTGCAATCTATCACTCCATATGAGGCTTGGCATGACCGCAAGCCATCTGGTTCTCATCTGCGTGTTTTTTTGTTGTTTGGCATATGCACTAGTGCCTGAACAACATCACAGAAAATTGGATGATAAGGTAGTAAAATATATGTTTGTAGGGTACAGTTCTGAAAGTAAAGGCTATCGTCTGTATCATCCACAGACTAAACGCATTTTGGTTAGCCATGATGTTGTATTTGTGGAAGATGCTATTCAGCCATTGCTTTCATGTACTAAGGAGACATCTGTTAGCTCCAAATACATGTATGATACTTTGATGCCTCTTTTTACAGGTGGACAGTCTAGTGCTGGTCCTAATGAGGCAACTTCTCAGCCTTTGCAGGTTTCATATGATGATGCAGATCATTCCATTTCTGATGCAGATTTACATGATGCACTTGTTGATGAGAGAGCTGATATTGAGCAGGCAAAAACTATGCCAAAATGGCTGATGTAGACTTTGCGTGACAACAACTTAGATGCACCTTTATCATATGGTACTCGTTCAGGCTCTCATAGTGCCTCCTTTGCGTCAGATTGCTATGTTCTGGCTGCATCTAGTCTCTGTGATGAGAATGAGCCTATTTCTTTTGATGAAGCACAGAATTCAGAAAATTGGATAACTGCTATGCAATCTGAATATGATGCTATAATGAAGAATGATACATGGTCTTTATGTGACTTGCCTCATGGCAAGAAGGCAATTGGCACTAAGTGGGTATACAAGCTGAAGCGTAAACGTGATGGTACAATTGACAAGTATAAGGCTAGGCTTGTTGCAAAGGGTTATGCGCAGGAAAGAGGCATGACTTTGATGAGACCTTTGCACCTACATGTCGTATGACTATTGTTCGGAGCATTTGTGCACTTGCAGCCCATCATGGTTGGAATGTACATCAGTTGGACATTAAAACAACATTGGTGACTTGCATGAAGAAGTGTATGTTTTTCAACCCCGTGGCTTTGTGCAGAAAGGGCATGAAAACTAGGTGTGTAGGTTAAAGAAGGCATTATATGGTTTAAAGCAAGCACCACGTGCTTGGTATGAGAAGATACATGCCTATATGGTTGCACATGGTTTTGAGAGTAGTCCAACTGAAAGCACCTTAAATATTAAGTGTGCTAATGATGTGCTTCTGATCATTGTTGTCTATGTTGATGACATGCTGCTCACTAGTCGTATTGAGAAGCATATTGCTGATTTCAAGGCTGATTTGCATGCCTCATTTGAGATGTCTGTTGGGGCATTTGCATCACTATTTGGGCATTCAGGTTATGCAAGTTGATGGTGAAATGGCTTTGTTTCAAAAAAAATATATTGACACATTATTGCAGCGTTTTGGCCTTGAAGACTGTAAGCCTATTGCCACTCCTATGGAGACAGGTTTACGATTGAGTCTTCATGATGCTGGAGATGCATTTGATGCTCTTCTCTATCAACAGGCTGTTGGATGCTTGATTTACTTATGCATTACTCGGCCAAATATTCAGTTTGTTGTCTCATAGATGATCAGGTTTATGCATTGCCCAAGAGTCACGCATTGGAAGGCAGTTAAGTGCATCTTTCGCTACTTGAGTGGTACTCGGCTACTTGGGTTGTTTTATCCCAAGGGGGGATCACTAGTGCCAGATTTGCATGCTTTTTTGACTCAGATTGGGCTCGTTGCTATGACACTCGTGTGTCCACCAGTGGTTTTTGCTTCATGCTTGGTAGCTCATGTATATCTTGGTTGAGCAAGAAGCAACCTACTATGGCCACTTCCAGTTGTGAGTCTGAGTATAGGGCACCTTTCACAACGACTGTTGAGTGTGTGTGGCTGAGACGCCTTATGGCCGATTTGGGTGTTGGCCAGTCTTGTGCCACCACCATCCTCACTAACAGTCAGAGCGCATTGGCAATTGTGAGGAACCCTTTGTTCCATGCTCGCACTAAGCACATTGAGGTGCATTATCACTATGTCAGGGAGAGGTTCTCTGCTGGGGAGATCTGCTTGGCATATATGCCCACACAAGAGAACATTGCAGACCTTTTCACGAAGGCTCTGCCTAGGGAGAAGTTTGAAGCTTTCCACAAAGCTTTGGGATTACTTTTGTGGAGTGATTTCCACATAACATGGCACTTTCTTATACATGAGTGCCAGCCTCTTGTTCACCCCATCACTCCCAGGGGGGATTTGTTGATATATTTAGGTAGTGATGTGTGTGAACACACTAGGACTGCCGGGGCACTTTTTTCTCCCTTTAGGAGGTTTTTTTCCCCCCGCTTGTATATACGCCTATTGCCCTAATGGGCTACTTATCTTTGTACATTCTCTAGTAATACATTCAGTATTGTGTGTTGTGCTCCAAGCTTCTTCTTCTTCCTTGTGTTGTTCGTGTGCTTCCGCAAACTTCTAACTCCAATAGTTATAGGCTCAAAAAATGGATATGGATAATGTAATGTAAGTAGTATTGCTATTATGCACCTTTCCATCATCATGGGATACATTTTTCATAGCTATTAGCAATAGTGCACCTGGTGGTAAAATCATCTATGATGACATATGTGGAGCACTCTTGAGTGAGGAGATTCATAGAAAATTTATGCTTGGCACTCAGAGTGGAGATCCTTATTCTTACCAAGCAAAGAATCAACAACATGGCAGGAGCAAGAACAAGGAAAAGAATGGTCAATGGAATAAGAGTAGAAGTAAATCAAAGAAGAGGGATATCGAATGCCATTATTGTCGTAAGAAAGGACACATTAAGAAAGATTGTTATGCGTTAAAGAATCCTAAAGGTAAAAGACAGAATGTTGAAGGGCATGTTAAACAGTTACCTGCACCATCTACTTAGATTGTGAAGATTGAAGAAATTAATGCTATTTCTGATTATGCTGATGTGTTGAAACTTGATAGTACTGTGCCAACTGAGGCTCTTATGGCTGATTCTCTTTCCCACACGTGGCTGCTAGAGTTTGGTGCTTCTTTCCATGTGAGACCACACAAAGAATAGTTCTCTAATTATGCACCAAAGTCTCTTGGTACCGTGAGACTTGGTGACTCTTACCAGTGTGATGTTATGGGGATTGGAGATATGGTTGTGTAGTTCATTGATGGTTCAAAATTTACTATGCATAATGTATGCCATGTACCTTAGTTATCACATAGTTTGATGTGAGTTGGTCAACTTGATGACCTCGGTTACAAAGTGGTCTTCTATGCTCAATCCTTTCACATATCAAAGGGCAATATGGTTATTGCAAAAGGAAGCAAAGTTGGCTCACTTTATCCTTTATTTGTATTACAGAAAGAACAATTGTTAGCTATTATTGAACAACCTATGGCTTGTATTTGGCATGGTCATTTGGGCCATATATCGTGTAGTGGAATGGAAAATCTTTCTCATTCTGGCTACTTACCTGTGTTATCTTTCTTGGATTTTTCATATTGTGAGCATTGTCAATATGGAAAGCAAACCACAAATGTACATAGAACGCATATTGACTCTTCAATTCAGTCTTTAGTTCTCGTTCATAAAAATGTGCATGGTCCTATGCCTACTAGGTCCTTAGGTGGTTCTCTTTACTTTATCACTTTCATAGATGATGGTACTAGAAAAGTTTGGGTTTATCCTATCAAATCGAAGGATGAGGTATTCCCTACTTTCAAAAAATGGCTTGCTTTAGTTGAGATTGAAAACGGAACTAAGCTTAAGGCTTTACATTCAGATAACAAGGGTGAAAGTCGCACAAGAGTTCTGGATAGAGAAGCCACCATATTATGATTATCTTCAAGTTTTTGGGTGTGAAGCATATGTTCATATACCCAAGAATCTTAGATAAAAGTTGGACCATAAGTCAAAGAAATGCATTTTCCTTGGATATGGTCAACAAGGACAATTTGGATATCCCTTATGGGATCCTGAAACACGGTCAGTGATTTGAAGTAGTGATATCATTTCAATGAGTCTAAGATGCATAAACAACCCATTAAGGAGATTGAAGTGAAAAGAGTGGTGTTTGAGGATACTAGTCCTCCAGTTAGCATGCATAAAAATGCTGCACATAGGGATATTCAAGAGAATGTCCATTCATATTAAACTGCACATGTTCCTATTCAAAAACCATTGAGACGTTCTACATGTGTCTCATATCCATTTGATAGATATGTTCTAGCTTTAGATTTTGTTATGCTAACAAATGTCGGTGAGCCTTCTTGCTACAAAGAGCTATGCAGACAAAGGATCATGTCAAGTGGGGGGTGCCATGAAGAGTGAGTTGCATTCTATTCACAAGAATGGTACTTGGGATTTAGTACCTTTGCCAAAGGGTAGGGAAGCTTTACCATGTAAATTGGTGTATAAGCTGAAATTCACATTAGATAGTGCTTCTCCAAAGTATAAAGCATGACCTGTTGCAAAGGGTTTTAAGCAACAACATGGTTTTGATTTCGAGGAAATCTTCTTTCCAATGGTCAAGATGACTACCTTGCACATGTTACTTGGATTCATTGCAATGGAGGACTTAGAGATAGTCCAAATTGATGTGAAAAGTGCTTTCTTACATGGAGATCTTATAGATAAGATCTATATGGAACAACTAGATCGTTATGTAGTTCCTAGCAAGGAAATTCTAGTATGGACTTAAACAGTCCCCTAGACAATGGTACCAAAAGTTTGATATTTTATGAAGTCTCAAGGCTATTTTTGAAGCAATGAGGATCACTGTCTCTACACAAAGAGATGCTCAGATGGTAACTTGATATGATTGACACTTTATGTCGATGATATGTTGATTGCGGGGAAGTCCTCTTATGATTTATCAATCCTCAAAAACAAGTTGAGTTAGACATTTGATATGACGGATTTGGGGGATGCCAAACATATTCTTGGCATGCACATTACTCGTGATAGGAGTAAAAGATGCATATACTTGTCTCAAAGTGAGTACATATCCAAATTACTTCACCGGTTATATATGCATGGTGGAAAAGCCTTGAGTACACCTTTACCCACATATGTGAAATTGAGCAAGGATGATTTCCCCAAATCACATGAGGAAAAGGAATTTGTTAAAAAGGACTTCCGTCAGGTCGCTTTTTAATCTCTTTCGGGTTCTTGGGGATGGTAGGGGTCTGGCAATGCAGAGGCCCTTTACTTAATTTTCCCAATTAACCACTTAATCACACAGTAACTATACTTCAAGGCATTAACTTCTGTTACACATTTATAATCCTCCATTTACGGTATCCTCACATAGTAGATTATTGTGCAATTGTTCAATCACACAATCAAACAGACTTATTGATGTTAAGACAGTATTATTGTGTTAATAGTAAATTACAACAATTCAATAAGAACACTCTTAATAGTGTTCCAAATATCTGTAAATGTTACACCACAGCGTCTCCGTAAGATCGCAAATCGCACAGATAGACAGTCTGGGGATCCTCCTCTCCTCTCTCTCCGGAGAACACCGTAATGTCTCTTCATTAATGGATAAGAAGATTACATCGCTTCGCTATGCCCTTTCTGTGCGTGTTGTATATGAAAAAATAAATTTACATTGTGCCAATCCGGCGGCCTAACACTGGCACGCACGGTGGACTCAAAGCCGCAAAGAAAGGAAACTTAAGGCCCATCGACGATGCCTTGTATATACATGGTTCTAGCTAATTTGAAAGTCCTAGTTATTTTCTGTTTTAATGAATCCAGCATCAGCTTTGAAGTATTCGGCTCCACAAACTGTGCGTCAGTTCATACTGAACTTGCTGCAATAACCTGACTCATCAAAGCATCACACTTCGATTGCAAAAAGGCTTCTTGCAAATAAAAGTCATTGGCAATGGCTGCATCTCGGCTCAATTTCATATCAGCAATTTGACCATCAATTCTGGATAGTCTCTCTGCTTGAAAACCTAGCTGCTTTTCTCTACGTTCCAGCTCCTGAGCTTCATATTGAATTGTTTTATAATAAGCATCCCTTTCCTTCATAATACCTTCCATTTCCTTCTTTATCTGAATTGTCCGGGCCGTTTGTGCATCCAAGTCTCGACTCTTCTACAGTAGTTCATCAGATACGAGCTTTAACTCCTCAGTGTTCTGAATGGCTAAGTCCGCCATTTCTTGTCCTTTTTGGGTAACGAACGCAAGAGATTCACGCGTTTTGTCCAATAAGTTGCCCAGAGAAACCCGAGCATCTTCCTTATCCTGTAACAACTGAGTTAACTGCTTGATCTCTTCATCACGAGCAGCTAAAAGAACATCCTTGGCTTTTAACTCAGCCAATGCTGCATCTTGTAGGGCAATCAAGGTGTCCTGATCTGCAATCCTTGTTTGAAGTTGTTGAAGCTGCACGTGCAGGGCATGGTTCTCTGCCTTGACCACATTGGCTTCTTCCTGCAACAAGCAATATCTACCTCTAACAAATCAGCTTTGCCTTACAGATCCTGTCTGATATTGTCGGTTACCAGCTTCATGTGAAGAGGTAATTGTTGATAAAATTGAATCAAGAGACGACCCATTGATTCTAATTCATTAAACATTGGAATCGAAGAAGGAAGTGGAGGAAGTGGTTGGGATGAAGAGGCTGATAATAGGTGAGGGGAGGGTGGTGGAGAGTAATCGGGAGAAGATGATGGAGCAGTGGGTACTTCAGGAATAGTAGGCTCAACGGGGTTCATTGGAGGAGGAAGGGTAAGAAGAGGGTTGTACACCAGTACTAGTCCGATGGTATTTTGCTTTGTTGCCTCAGTGTCCATCACAGCGTCAACCATGACAATCACTTCGTTAATAATTTCTGCAACAATTTCTTTCACAACTTCATGATTCTGCTGATGAGAATGTGCCCGAGAAGAAACGTCTTTGGAGTCTTCCATGTTGACATCTTGTTCCTGTTGCTTAAGTGGAGGAGAAGGAATGGAGGAATCGACATGGAATGTAGCAGTGTCATGGAAGACTTCTTCTTCATTGCCACCAGTTGATCCTTGCACTTGACTTTTGGAGGGGCTAATACATTTGCGTTTACGGTGAAAACGTTGCAACATGTCTGCATCATCATCTTCCTCATCCTCGAGCATTTGAGTAGATTCTTCATGCAACAAGAAGGGAGTGGTTGGAGGGGGTTGCGCGGCTTGGATTGCTGGAAAGAGAAAGGTGAGGATATGGGGTAGACGAGAACGTGGAAAGTGACCCTTAGTGACTTGTTTGATAACGTCGACACATTCACGGTGAATGCGCCGAAAGTAAAAGGCTGTGAAATTGACAGTTTCACGGGATGCAATGTCTATCATCGAATAGAAGGGGTGAGAGATACCATAGGTGCGTTTTTGTAAGTTCAAAATAGCGACTAAAAATTGCAGAGCTGTACGCTCCGATTCAGGTCTACATAGAATGGCGTATTCATTAGATGAGCGCCAGGGAAACAACGCTTTCATGGTGGCTACGGAAAGAAGTGGACCATTCTCCAATCCTTCTTGAGGAAGTCGGAAGGCATCGGCAAAAGAAGCTAAAGTAATAACGACTCGTGATGGTAAACAAGCTATGGGCCAACACTGCTCTGTAGCAGATGTAGAGGCGATGGCAGAAATGATCCGCGCATAGCATGGTTGACACTCCACTGAATGCCAAGGCAATTCAGCAAAGGCCAGAAGACCACAGGTGTGCAAATACTCACTCACCTCAGGAGTGAGTCCTGCACGGAAGGTGGCGACATTCGGGAGAGCTTCCATGGTGCGCACGAGTAATCACAAGAACACAGAAAAACAAATAACGCACAAGTACCCAAACACAATAGCCATTAACAGTAAAAGAAAAAAGATGAAGTAGACACACGGGCAACATCAGGCGGTCGAAAACCCTAATGATCGCGTAGTATTTGAAAGATATCCATCATAATTACGGCATGCATGTAGGGGCAGAAACAGTAACACAGGGCGGCGATTAATCATATTTAGATATCAAAACGAGGAGATTATGGTCTATGGTAAACCAAAATACGGGGATAAAAAGAAAACAAGTGACACGCGAAAAAGACGAGGTACACGTCATGGGTTATCGGTCAGTTGTTGATATGGGTGAAGCTTAGATCCATTAATCACTTTTGGCAGGGGAACTCCGGTTAAGGTGGCCAACTGAAAAGTAGCGGGTCCCACCTGTTCAATAATTCGGTATGGACCGAACCACCGTAACTTAAATTTTCCAGTAGATATGTTTGCTTTAGCATTATAGAATAAGATGAGTTGGTCAATCTTAAAAACAGGGGCTTTGAGAAAGCGATCATGAGTACGGGCTTGACGAAGCTGAACTTCTTGAAGGGTCATGAAACTTTCCCAATGTTGTTCATCCAATGATCTGAGCGTATCTAACCAAAATGGCAACGATTCTTCCGGCAGCAATTTTTGAGCTAAGGCAACTCGTAGGCTCGGCACGACTACTTCCATTGTTGTAATAGCTTCCAACCCATAAGCAAGCTTGAATAGGGTCATACCAGTAGCTACCTTGTACGTAGTCGGGTAAGCCCAGAAAATTGCAGGTAGTAACTGGTCCTAACGTTTCGGACATTCCGAAAGCAATTTGTAGAGCATATTCAACAAAGTCTTGTTGGTACTTTCAGCCAGACCATTAGCACGTGGATAGTACGGTGAGCTAAATTTATGCATAATCTGAAAACTTTGAGTCAGCACTTGCATTAAGTGGTTGGCAAAATGTGTGCCTTGGTCCATCAAGATTTCCAGAGGTATTCCATATCGAGGGAAGACATCCTGCATCAAACATTTTGCCACCGAAATAGCTTTTGTGGTGGATCGTAAAGCCAAGCTTCTACCCATCGAGTGGCATAATATGTACATGTCAATATGTATTGATTGTTGGTGAGGGTTGCTGGTGGTGTTATTGGGCCAATAAAATCTAGACCCCACTTTTGGAAGGGTTCCAAATGTAAAACAGGTTGAAGGGGAAAGAAGTGTTGATGCAAAGGATGTCCCGACCATTGACACTCATCACAATGTAGCACATATTGAACAACATCTCGATACAGGGTAGGCCACCATAGCCGACTTTGCAGAATTTTTCGGTGGGTGAGATCAGCTGCGAAGTGTCCTCCAAGGGGTATTGAATGAGCCATAGCCATAACGGATTCGGCTTCATGTGGAGGAATGCACCGAAGGAAAACACCAGTATGATCTAAAATTTGATCCATAATCAGTCGGAATCGTCGCCTGTAGATGGCAAGATCAGTGGGAGTATGAGAAGGCAGACAACCGTTGGTGAGGAAACTTAGTAATGTATCATAATATGAAGGGGCAACAGGAGGTGCAGCAAAATCTTTAGTAGTTGTCTCGGTAACGTAAATTGCCAGTGTAGTGTCATCAACCCCTACCGGAGGCTCACCAGAATCCAGTCGTGATAGAAAATCCACCAAAGCATGTGCTGTGCCGGGTCGATGAATAACGTCATACTCGAACTCCTGTAGCAGTAATACCCATCTTGCGATTCTTCCACCTAAATGTTGCTGCCGGACCAAATACAGGAGTGTGGCATGATCCACATGGAAGGTAAATTTGTAGCCCAACAAATAATGTCAAAACTTCTTAACAAAATACACCAACCCGAGACACTCTCTTTCGGTCACTGAGTAGTTTCTTTTGGCAGGGGTAATCGGAAACTGGCATAATATACAGGCTGAAACCATTTGTCATTTTGTTGCATTAGTACACTATCAATAGCTATGTCTGATGCATCCACAAAGACATGGAACGGACGTTCCCAATAAAGTGGTTGCAAAATTGGGGCTTGCATCAATAAAACCTTTAAACGATCAAATGCATTTTGGCACTCCTGTGTCCAATCATACTGTCGCGGAGCACTAGTCATAAGCCTGTTAAGTGGTGTTGCTAAGTGAGCTAACCACCGTAAGTGCCTGCCATGCCACCGGATTTAACTGAGAAAGTGCATAACTTCTTTCGGTGTCGTTGGAACTGGTGCCTCCAACATGGCTGCTACTTTATCCGGATCGACCTGTATTCCATGTTTAGAGATAATATGGTCGAGCAGTTTACCACAGGAGACCGCAAAAACAGATTTGGTCGGATTCAAACATAAGTGGTACTCTCGGCATTTTTCAAAGCAGCACCGTAAATGATACAAATGTGCCGAAGTTTGGCCAAATAAGGGAAAATCATCTAAATATACTTGCATAAAGGTAGTTAGGTAGGGTGAAAAGACTTCTTGCATGCATCTTTGGATGGTACTCGGGGCATTCCTTAAATCGAACCACATCATGGTGCAAGCATAGACACCCTATTTTGTGATAAAAGCTGTCTTCGGTATATCCTGTTCTGCCATCCTCACCTGATTATATCCACTGTATCCATCCAGGAAAGAATACATCTCATGTCCTGCTACCCTGTCGAGCATTGTGTCTAGAAAGGGGAGAGGGAACGGATCCGGTACAGTGGCGGCATTGAGTTTTCAGTAGTCGACACAGATACGCAACTGTTTATTTTTCCTCGCAACGATCACTATTGGCGATATCCACTCAGCATGCTCAATCGGCATAATAAATCCCACCTTCAGTAGACAATCAAGTTTAGCCTTAACATGTGCTGCATAATTAGGATTCATTCTGTAGCTTGGTTACTTAATGGGTTTTGCATCTGGTTTGAGTACCACTCGATGTTGATAAATCCGTGGGTCAAGGCCTTTCATATCTCTATAATCCCAAGCAAAAACATCGGAGAATTCACGCAGGAGTTGTACCAAATCATCTTGAAATGTCTCTACTAATCGTGCCTTAATCTTAACTGGTCGCGGGTTGACCGTGTCACCCAAATTGTACGTTATTAACTGATCTTCCGGTACATAAAATTGTCGAGGTTGTTCCAAATCATTAGCTGGCTACAAGAGTTGATGTAAGGTTGCTTCATCCATGGCTTCGTTATCATCTGCTTCTGCATTTCCGGTCACTGGTATGACCGTACAAACTGTCCGACGCCAATTGTCTGCTACCGACTAGAGATGTACTGTACCTAATGAGATCAGATCCTCATTGGTCTTAAGGAACGCCTCTTCCTCATCATCAGATAGTCCATCCAACATATGGACCGGCTCCGCTACATATGGTCGAGCATGAAGATCACAAGGTTGCATAGCATCCAATTTAACTACATATTTCCGGTGATTGTCTTTGAAAGTTAACTCTTGCGCTGACCAATCCTGTACAACTTTGGCTTGCTTCAGCCATGGTCTTCCGAAAAGTAAGTTGTAGTCGAGGCTAGATTCTGGTAATTCGAGGACTACAAAAGTCATTTTGAATGTGGTTCCCTGCAAGGTAATAGCAATATTACGGACTAATCCCACCGGATGGACTCGAGATTGGTCTGCCATTCGTACAAAAAATTGTACGGGTTCAATTTCAGTCCAACCCAATTGCTTGCAGAGTGCTGCAGTTGCTATATTCACACCCGAACCACCATCAATTAAAACTTGGGTAATTTTGCGGTTTTTATGCCAAACGGTGATCAACGGGACTGAATGATCCACCGTAGAATCAATTTCCGATTGTATTGTTGCAGTCGCCGGAGTACAGGAAGGTCTGGGGTTAACCTATTGTTGAAATTGTTGCCTTACTCTTGACACTAAGGCGAGCAGCTGTCCCAAAGGGAGTGTGACGGAAGCCTTAGATAGGATATCCCATACCTGATCTATTTGGGCCGTAATTCTCACCGATTCTGATGATGATTCTAATGGTGTTGAGACAAAATTTTGTTCATTCGATCTTGCCTGTGGCAGAGGCACCTATGTTACCAGAATGGGGTCAGGAAACATAGCCGGCTCCTTAGCTGTCCATTGACTAGCCCTTGCTAACATTTGTTGTTGCTCACGGATACCAGGCTCGAACACTTCAGCTACGCATTGCAATTGCTTACCCGATCTTGTCTATAGTGAGCTGTTGTGACTCGTCTGGTGAAATATAAACCATGTTGGTCATTGGATTTTATTGCTCCTTCTTACTTTTGTCGTACTCTACTGCTTCTTTGCAGAATGGACGAATGTGGCCAACCTCACCGCAAAAATGACACCGAGGGGGTGGAAGAGAAGTACCTTCCACCGATGTACCTGCTTGCCATCCGTTTGCATTGAAATTGGTATTCTGCTGACCCCGGTAATTCCTATATCCTTGCGACTGATTGGTTCGCATATCTGGCAGCACATAATGGGTTGTTGGCTGACCTGGTTCTTGGATGGTGGCATTTATAGCTCCTCTACCCTGCACCTTGGCATTATACGCGCAGGTTTCGGTTGAGTGTCTTGTTGTGTTACAGATGGCACAATACATATAGTTAAGGGCACATGTAGAGCTGGTGTGCCCTGGATTTTTGCACTTGGTACAATACATATGTTTGGCGAGATCATCCGCTACGTTCTTACTAGCTTTCAGCCATTCCAAGTCTTCTGTAAATCCTCCAACTTTGTGCTCCAGTTGTAGGGCCATTGCAATAACAACATCTAGTGTCATTCCACCCACACAACGGATGATCATGATTTGTTTGAGCTACAGGTTTAAGCCATTTATAAACCACTGTGTGATGACATCATCAGGTAGATGAGCATGCGCTGGTGGCAGCTGCTAGAGGTGCGTTCTAAACAATGTCGCATACTCTTGGACACTTTCATGGGACTTTGCAGATTGTTCTGCAAGTAATCAAATATCTCTGCAGGTTTATTCTTCAAGTGAAACCTCTACAACAATGCGTTCTTTACCTCATCATAAGTACCGAAATGATTGATATCATACTCTGTTAACCACCTTGCTGCTTCATTGACCAACGTGGCCTGAAACACAATGGCCTTGTACGTCGGGTCGGGTGGGTGGTTTAATACGGCATGACTAATCTCAAAGGTGCGCACATGTGCATCAGGGTCATCACCCGAAAAACCACCAAACTTTGTGTAAGTCACTCCTGTTTGCACTGGTCGAACTGGTATAATTGGTTGCGACTACTTCTGTTGCTATTGCTGAACTGTAGTTGCGGCTGTGGGGGTGTCTGTTGTTGAGCCTGTGAACCACTCATGGTACTATTGTGAGTAGTATTGTTGTTAGCTATAGGTTGAGGAGGTGTCTCTTGTCCTTCCAAATCTGTATTATCAGACTGCTCACCTTCGAGCTCGAAAATGGCGTTGAATCTCTTACTTATCTCCAAATCAAATAATCTGTCCTCAGCTTTGGTATCGTAACTAGAGAGGCTTGCCCCGAACAATGGTGAGCGTAGTAAGGGTCCACCAGGTAGGACTGCACTGTCACCAAAAAGCTTCAAATTCCCACTAAATGGTACCAAACTCCCACCGGAACTTATCAAACTTTCACCACACCATGTTATCTTTTCACCGGAAATAATCTCACTCGATAACACAACTTTGTTACCGAAAATAGTCGAATTCTGCCCAGATAGCGTCGAATTAACTGCGCACTACATCTCTGTACACCCAAAATGAAGTAACTGTACCTTCTTCAAGAAGTACCGAAATCACACCGGAATCCATTGGAATCTCATCATGTGTCACCGAACTAGTACTAGAATCACTACTAACTGGCTCCGATCCTTCTACCACTGGGTTTAATTCACTTGTACTTCTACCACCTGGGGGTATCCCTAATAGATTTGGAGCTGCCTAGGGATGCTGATCTCTTCTATACTTTGGATATGACTCACCGAACCGAGTAACCGGCATATATCACTTCTGCACCGCTTGCCTTGCGTACTGTTCTACCTTTACTGATTATTCTCAATCTATTGCCATCGTCCCACAGACGGTGCTAGTGTTAAAAAGGACTTCCGTCAAGTCGCTTTTTAATCTCTTTCGGGTTCTTGGGGATGGTAGGGGTCTGGCAATGCAGAGGCCCTTTACTTAATTTTCCCAATTAACCAGTTAATCACACAACAATTATACATCAAGGCATTAACTTCTGTTACACAGTTATAATCCTCCGTTTACGGTATCCTCACACACTAGATTATCGTGCAATTGTTCAATCACACAATCGAACAGACTTATTGATGTTAAGATAGTATTACTGTGTTAATAGTAAATTACGACAATTCAATAAGAACAAACTTAACAGTATTCCAAATATCTGCAAATTCTGCACCACAGCATCTCCGTAAGATCGCAAATCGCCCAGACAGACAGTCTGGCGATCCCCCTCTCCTCTCTCTCCGGAGAACACCGTAATGTCTCTTCATTAATGGAAAAAGGTTACATCACTTCGCTACGCCCTTTCAGTGCGTGTGACATATGAAAAAATAAAATTACATTGTACCGATCCGGCGGCCTAACAAATTCATGACCAAAATTCCCTATCAATCTTCTTTTGGTAGTCTCATGTACGCTATGCCACCAGACATGGCATTTGAAGTGGGAGTTGTGAGCAGATATATATCGAATCCTAGCAAGAAATAGTGGGGAGCGGTCAAGATGATTTTGAGAAATTTGAGTGGCACTAAGGACGCGTCTATGCTTAGGTAGAGGGAAAGCATCCATTGTTGGTTACAAAGATTGTGACTATGCTAATTGTGTAGACAATCGTAAGTCTATATCAGGGTACATTTTTCATTTTGTTGGAGGTGCTATCTCTTGGAGTTCTCGTCTTTAAGAATGTACAATTATTTCCACTACAGAAGCAGAGTATGTTGTAGCAAGTGATGCATGTAAGGAGGCATTGTGGCTTTCTCGTCTTGCTTGTGATATGGGTTTACCTCAACATGTACCTTGTTTGCTCAGTGATAGTGAGAGTGCCATTACTTTGGCTAAGAATCCAGTCTATCATGCAAAGACCAAGCACATTGAGGTGAGGTATCACTTCATTAGAGATTTCTTAGCCACTAGGCACATTATTCTTGAGAAGGTTCACACCTGAGATAATGTTGTGGATGGTTTAAATAATGCTCTACCACACGGTAGCTTTTGACATTGTTGTCCCTTGATGGGGTTACTTGATTCATGATCTTACACGGTCACTTGCATACTATGTAACATGCCCATCAGGTGGGAGGTATACTTTGTATACTTACACTCAGGTACTCTTTATCATTCTTTATCTTTCTCCCATAGTTACTTTGGCCATATTGGCTCTTAGTGGGAGATTGTTACCATTAATGTCCATGTGAAAGGACAAATGGCCACCAGACACTTCGTTTTATATAATCTTTAATAAAACATATAGTGGCCTACTTAGTCACAGACTGTAAGTTTGACTTCACTTGTAAGACCTAAGAAGTCTGTCTTTGTGCTCCTTGTGTACTATGTTTTTTGCGTATTCTGTAGCATCTGTGCAGAGTATTGTGTGCCGCCTTAGGAGATCGGTTTTCTACCCCGAGGATATCATCATGGAGCTCTCAAGAAGGAGAGTGCACTCTGGTGCATCACCGTCAAAATACTTCAACCTAGAGTACTTAGATCATTTTCCAATGCTTCTTTGGTTCGATCAAGTTGAGTGTCTTCATTTATGGCCTCCATGTTGTGTACTTGAGCTTCGATAGGCTTCCTATCGTTAGTTCAAAACTTACATTTAGCTTTAGTATGAACAAACTTACCATAATGCCAACAAGTGATATAGGGCCTCTTTTGTTGAGCATCCATCATTGTAGCTGGAAGAGTTGGAGGTTTGATAGGGTATAAGGGGGTTGTCTTGGGTACTGGTGAGAAATTAGATTGAGGAGGGCATTGAAAAGTTGGTGGATGTTGAAACGTAGGTGAGCATTGAAAAGTAGTAGAAGAAAAAGTACAAAAAGAACACTTGAAAGGAAAATTGGGCTTGATTGATTATTGTCGTTAATGCATCTGTTGTAAGCAAATGGACTTGGTGATGGATTGAAACTCATTCTCTACATCATGTGCAAAAGAAATAGCTTCATATATGGTCATGGGACGTAGTGTGTTGAGATTGCCTTGGATTCCCATCTCAAAACCATCTTCATATTTTCATTGCAAGGTATCTTCAAGAATCATTTCAAGCAAACAAATAAGTAACAATAATTGCCAAAAATGTTCAGTATAGGGAGACATAGTATCTCCATCTCTCCATCCAAAAGTTGTCCACGATCGATGAGCATGTAAATGGAACTAAGGAGGGAGGAAGGACTCTTTGATCTTTTCTTGAAATTTGGTCCATGTGGTGGGGTAGGCAGTGCTATGGTGCAAGAATGTCCACCATAATTGGGCCTTATCCACCATATAATTAGTAACAAATTTCACTTTTTCACTTTCAAAATATGATTTGTCTGACTAAAAAGCATCAAATTGAGATATCCATGAAAGAATGAATTGGCTTTCTCAACTTGATACTATACCCCTTGTGCTCACTGTACCCACTGTACCCCCTGTACCCCCTATGCTCACTACCAAAGATGCCAAAGTTATGTTGAGATATCAAGCTCAACATGTCATGATCCAGGATTACACACATCATTTTTTCATTTTTATGACATGTATAGTTGTCACTCCAATATATATCAGTGACACTTCATTGTGCTTTATTAGATTTATCTACCGAGAGTGATGGCACGTTTGTTTTCTTTCCAGCTCACACGTTTGCAGACATTAGGTTTTTCCTTATATACTAGTCTTTATATATTGCAGTAGCTGTACTCTTGTTTTTAGGTCATTCTTGTACATTCCTTTTTATGTAATAGAAGAAGAAGAAGAAGAAGAAGAAGAAGAAGAAGAAGAAGAAGAAGAAGATCATTCTTCCTTGCCTCAATCTGAGTGTGTGCTTCTCTTTGATTGTGAGAGTGTGTGTTTGAGCTTTCTTCCTTATCTCCTTCCTCGTGACATGGTATAAGAGCCAATGTGCTTGTAGAGCAGTCATGGAGAAGGCCAACATTGAAGAGTACGTGAGAAGGCATGGAGAAAGCACGATTCATCAAACGAACTCAGATTCCTATGAAAATTGGTGTGAAGGTAGAAGATGTAAAAATATGTTCGAGAATGATCCCTTTAGGTCCCTTTAGGGTCAGCCCTTTTTGTCAGATTAGCCATTTAGAGCCATCTCCACCTCCATTTCGAGCCCACAAGGTGGGATCCATAGAAAAACCAGGTCAGTTTGCGAAACTCTAACTTGTGTCCTCCAGAGTTTCAAGCGATTTTGTGTACTATTGATACACAAAAACTGTGTTTTTCTGAGATCAAAGTATCACATCATAGTGTGATAGTGTTCAAGCAGAAGTGCTACTTGTAGTGTTTTGCAGTGTTGTGAATTGCTAGAGAAAGCAAACACATATGGAATGAGTCAGCCTATAAGCGATAAGCTAGAAAAGAACAACTTCCATGCTTAGAGACAAAGAATGACGAATTTCCTAGTGGGAAAAGGCTACTAAAAGTACATCGAAGGAAAGAACGAAAATGCTTCGCACTTGCCAGAGAGGAATCAGACTGTGAACCAGTTAAGAGCATATAAGGAATGGAACCAAGGAGCACACAAGGTAATGTATTGGCTATTTATTAGCATACAGGATAGCATGATTGGGCACATATAGGATGCCCAGTCTCCCAAAGAGGCTTGGAACAATTTGGTCACATTGTATGAGACCAATACAAAGTCATAGAAATTGCAACTCAAGAACAAGTTGCATACATCGGAGAAGAAGGGCATGTCGGTAAGTGACTACACCCTGAAAGTCAAAACCATATGTGAGTCACTTGCATCTATTGGCATGAATGTAGATGATGATGATGATAAGGTGGAAGAGTGCCTCTGTGGTTTAGGAGCTGTATATAAGCAGTTTAGAACTTCTATACAGTCTAGAGAAAATATTCAGAATTTTTCTGATTTGGTATCCATGTTGATTATTGAAGAAAAGAATCTTGGTAAAAGATTCAAACTCCCAATGAAAGCCCATTTCGGAGCAGGTATTCTACTCTGGTAGAGGAAGAGCTATAGAGGTAGAGGTTTTAGAAGTGGAAGAGGAAACAATAACCAAGACTAAGGTCAACAACATAATTATGCAGGAGGAAGAGGATAGTTTTGAGGTAGGGGGAGCCAAAGAGGTCGCAAAAATTTCCAAAGAAATAATTCAAGTAATGACAGTAAAGGATGTTAGAATTTTGGTAAACTCGGAAACTTTGAATGTGATTGCAATTTGAAGAATTAAAATAATAGAAGGTAGCAAAACAACTATACATCCACAAGTGCAGATGATTCTGAGACGCTGTTCATGGTTCAACATCACATGATGAATACGATGTCTACTGGTGTTTCAAAATCAAATGATAATGTCTGGTATGTTGATTCAGGTGCTTCAAATCACATGACCAGGCATGCGGAATGGTTTAGTACTTTGTAGAAATAGCCAATTCTTGGATATGTTGAAATAGGTGATAACACATCACACCGTATCGAGCGTACATGAAACATAGCATTGTCCATGGAGGATGGGAGGGTAAACATCTTGCTGATGTGCTGCATGTTCCAAATATAACAAAGAATTTTGTTTTTGTTGGACAAATGGTTGACCATGGATTACAAGTTAGGTTCAATGATGATGGGTTATATGTAGGAGAATACAAATGGGATGGAAGATTGATTGCCAAAGGAAACAAAGTGGGTAGAATGTTCACCTTAAATGTGAAAATTCTTGAAGAAATGCAAACATGTTTGCAAAAGATGCAAGAATCATTGCTGATATAGAGATCTCGCACAAACGGATTGGACATGCAAACTTGCAAAGGCTAATATTGATGCAGCCAAAAGAGATTTCCATGGACTACCAAATTCTCAAGGTTGCAGAGATTGAAAAGGTATGTGCGGCATGTCAATTTGGAAAATAGTGAAGAGCATCATTCCACATGACAAGCCTGTTAGTGAGAACATACTTTTGCGGTCTTGCAAAGACCACATCTATGGGTGCTTGCAAGTTTTATGTTACTTTCATTGATGACCATACATGAAAAGTGTGGGTATATTTCTTGAAAGAGAAGAGTGAGGTATTCACTCACTTTCATATTTTCAAAGCTATGGTGGAAAAGATGATAGGGAATTATATTTAGACATTAAGATCTAATGGAGGAGGTGAATACATGTCCAATGAGTTCAATAGATTTCTAAAAAATTATGGAATTGGACATCAATTTTCATGCAGGTGCACACCACAACATAATGCTACTGCTGAACGCAAAAATAGAAATATTGTAGAAATTGCAAGAGCCTTGACAACTGAGAAGAATATGCCCCATTGTTGTTGGGCAAAAGTTGTTCATACTATTGTATACATCATGAACAAAACTCCGATTGCTACTATTCATCAAGTTACACCTCAAGACACGTTTATAGGTAAAAAGCCAAACTTATCACATCTAAAAGTTTTTAAATGTATTAAATATGTACATGTTCCAAATGAATTGAGGATAAAGCGTGATCCAAAAGAAGAGAAGTGTGTCTTCATTGGATACTCCCTTGAGAAAAAGGGAAATAAATGTTATAACCTTCTCACATGATAGATGAAGGTGAGCATATGTATGCTATTTGATGAAATTTCAATCTTCTATGCAGACGCCAAAGAAGGATTGAATCTTGAACCAAATGACAAAGAAAATGCTAAAAACTAAAGTGTAGAATCTCAAGCTTTGAGTGGACCAGATGCATCACCAAGCAATAGTTCCAATTCAAATCCATGGAATGGAAGATTGCGTGGAAATTTCAGTCCAGCAAATTTATCAAATACATCCAAGAAAGGTAAAGAAAAGCTTTCTGCTGGTCATAAAACATGTGTAGATTATGAAGATGATGGAGAGTCAAGCGGTTCAAAAAAGAGTCTTGATGAGGAACTTGGATTGCCCTCTGTGAGGACTCCAAGAATAAGAAAGACACATGCAGATGATACAAGGCGAAGTGATCAGGGACCAAGAAGATCTGGGAGGATATGGAATTCAGTGCAACGATTGACATATGAGAGTTACATGGCTCGTCATTGTGCCTACATGAAAAAGGTAATACAAGGTACTAAACCTTCTTGTTTTGAAGATGCAATTGGAAATGCAGATTGGGAAAAAGCTATGGATGAGGAGATGTTTGCACTTTATGGAAACGATACATGGAAGCTAATTCCATTGCCACAAGGAAAGAAACCCATAGGCTGCAGGTGGGTTTACAAGGTAAAGCAAAATGTTGAGGGTAGCATAAGCAGGTGTAAAGCATGTTTGGTAGCAAAAGGATATGCACAAACTTATGGCATTGATTATGAGGAAACATTCAGCCTTGTAGCTAAGATTTCTACTCTCAGAACACTTGTTGCATTAGCTACAACAAAAGGATGGACATTGCATGAGATGCATGTGAAGAATGCTTTTCTACATGGTGAGTTACAGGAAGAAGTATACATGGACTAGCCACAAGGATATGAAGGTTCAAAGCATCCAGAATATGTTTGCAAATTGCAAAAGGCTTTGTATGGGCTGAAGCAAGCAGCTCCTGCATGGCATGCAAGGATTGCTGATTACTGGACCACCATTGGATTTTCTATGTGTGGTGCAGATCATTCACTATCTGCAAGGAAGGGTGATGATGGCATCACAATTGTGGCTATCTATGTTGCTTACTTGATTGTAGGTGGTGATAATGAAGAAAGCATCAAAGAGGTGAAGCAACTTCTTATGCAGAAATTTCACATCAAAGATCTTGGTGTGCAGCACTATTTCTTGGGCATTGTGTTTATACATACAAAAACAAGTATATGGACATCGCAAAGGCAATATTCCTTGAATATGATGCAAAAGTATGGTGTGACTGATTGTAAGCCAATTTCTATGCCATTAGATCAAAATTTGAGGTTAGATACTACATCACGTGAAGTGTTGGAAAATGCTACTATGTATAGGAAATTGAAGTTTGATATATCTCACAATCACGATGCCTAATCTAAGCTACACTATTGGACTTGAAAGTCAATTTATGCATGTTCCTAGGAAGACACATTTAGATGCTCTGAGGCATACTCTACATTATGTGCATGCTACTTTGGATTATGCATTATTTTATGAAGCTAGTGTAGATTTTCAGGTTCATGGATACAGCGATGTAGATTGGGCTAGTAATACTCCAGATAGAAGATCTACTAGTGGCTTTATATTCTCACTTGGAGGTGCAGCTATTACATGGAGCAATAAGAAGCAACCCACTGTTGCTTTGTCGAGTATAGAGGCTGAGTAAAGAGGTGCTGCAATGGCAGCATGTGAGGCATCATGGTTGGAGATGCTACTTGCTGTTTTAGGTGTGGAAGTGCAAAAGCCTATGACCATCTATTCTAATAATCTTAGCAATATACAGTTAGCACGGAATGTAGTTTTTCATGCTAGAACAAAGCATATCAAGGTACATTATCACTTCATCAGAGAGAAGGTATTACCAGGTGATATTGATCTTGATTATGTTTGAATAGATGAGCAGGTTTGTGGTATTTTGACTAAATCACTTGGAGTAGAGAAGCTGAAGAAGTTCTGGAAGATGCTTGGATTAGAGGACATGGCATTGAGCTTGAGGGGGAGTGTTGAGATATCACACTCAACATGTGATCATGCAGAATGACACACATCATTTTTCATTTCTTTGACATGTATAGTGGTTACTCCGGTATATGTGAAGGACACTTGATTGAGCTTTAGTAGATTTATGTACTGAGAGTGATAGCTCATTTTTTTCCTGCGAGCTCACTCATTCACGAACATTATGTTTTTCTTTATTTGCTGGTCCTTATATATTGCAGTAGTTGTACTCTTGTTTTTAGGTCATTCTTGTACATTAATTTTTATGTAATAGAAGAAGAAGAAGATCATTCTTCCATTAGGGGAAAAAGTGAACCCTGCATGGGCTTTGTAAGGATCCCTAATTTTTAGGGATTAAGCTTAATTTTGTTCTTGTTTAAGGGGACAAAGTGCATTTAATATGGTACTTTTTAGTAGGCTGGAGTAGGCTTTGGAAAAGACTTCAGTAGGCCTCTCTCTTTCTTCTTCTAGAGAGAGAGAAAGAGAATCTACTTTCCACATCATCAAACTCGTACATGTATTTGAATAAAAAATGAGTTTTTTTAAAAAGTCTCATTTTCAGTGTATATTAACTCAAAAGGGCTTAGTTTTTAATATATATGTCAGAAGTCACTTTTTTGGGCCCATTTTTTGAAGTTTCTTTTAGAAAAAGTATAATTTTCAAACTCCCTTCAAAAGTAAGTGCCTCATCATTAAATCCGTGACTATGCTTCCCCCAAAAAATGAGTTTTTTCATATTTCATCATTTTCAGCCATACACAGTGGAAAAATACACTTTAACCCATACACATACAAGAAAACATATTTTTTGAGCAAAACATATGCTTTAGAGTCCCTTCGAACCAGTTTTCCATCTTTGTTTTTGATATTGCTGGTCATTAGCAAAGATGGTGGTTACATGTATCACAAACTTCACAGTAGAACGTCCTCATGCTCGTGCATCAACAAGTATCCATGTTCGTGTGTCTAGAGAGTTTGCTCCAAATACACGATGCAAGAATGATGCCAATTCTCAAAATGAACGTCCTACAGCTGGAGAAAAAAGTATTGATCTTTGGACTCATGGTTCACTATATCCTCTGGATCCAATATCTTCATACCATCCAACATTCCATAACCTCTCAACTTTACTTCAGTTCATTGGTGCGGGTGAAGCTGGACTGTTAGGTTACTGCAAGCGATTATCTACACATTCACTTGCTACTGCTAAGTATTGGTTCCAACAATATCACATCCATCATATGAGGGTGGTCAGGTTGATCTCATTAACAAGTGAAAGAAGGTTTGGTCATCGTTCAATCAATTGTTACATTTGATGTGTTTGGTTTCCACTAATGCTTCAGAATGAGAATTATACCAAGTGACTTTGAAGGAGTTTACACAGTCATTCATCTTATCTTGGGGAGAAAGCAACATTACACATTATATAGTAAGTTTCGCTTACATTTTTTTATTTGGTCCTAAACACTATGTGTATATCTTATTGACCAGATCATCGCATATTCTTTTTGCACATGGAGCATATTTTATGAATCGATATGGTTCACTGTACATTTTTAGTACACAAGGAATGGAGAAGTCACATTACAGGGCTAGAGGTGTTTACTTTAAAAACACTCGTCATGGGGGTGGTCTACTCCAATCAAACTATTTAGAAGAAATGTTCAATTGGTTTTTTCATGCGACATTCGCTAGAAAATATGTAATGGAACGAGCATGTGAGTCACAAATAGCAAAGATTACACGACAATTAGAACGTGATATTGCAAGAGAGAAGTGGATGTCATCGTCAGGAACCGTACATCGTGGCCAATGGCGTGCACAAAGAGTCCGCGAGGGTTCTGCTTGGAAATAGTTTCCAAACTCTTAAAATGCATTATTCTTTTCAAGGTTTTTATAAATCCTTTCACTTCAAATAATATTTTAGTGTTTTTGTGAATATACTTTTAATGTCTTAAAACTAATTTTTATCCATTTAAATGTGGACAGGACAATTCTTAAGTGACAGCCTTTATATAGAGGTGTCCTTCCTCATTGTACCACTTTACAACCTAAGAGAATGGCATGCACAAAGCAGACTGCTAGAAAGGATCATGTCATCTACCCTAGCAATGTGCAAGGTACTCAGCGCCCAACATGGATGACACCCCACAAGAAGCGTCAAACCACAAGCCACTCTTCTAGACGAAACTCCAAGCAGGCACACAGTCTGGTAGCATTCCATCGCGGGGGGATGAAGCTTCACAAATGAGAGATGTATCACAAGAAATAAATTATTCCTCTCCCGCATCTGATGATAAGCCCCCAGTCAGGACCACCACTCAAAGCAAGGCCCAAACAACGAGGACATTGGCAAGTTGTGATTGAGACATCAAATTTATCGAGTTCCTCAGATGAAGAAAGTATAAACGAGCCACCATGGAACAATGATGATATCCCCGTGAATCATTGAGTAACACAAGGAGGCAAGACACTCCCCCCAGGACAAGGACAAAGACCAACCGATGAAGAAAGAGAGTAAGGTCGGGCAGAGGAAGTAAATGATGAGGCAGAACCATCTAGGCATGCTCCAAGAAGAAAGAAGAACCATCAACCATGTCGTAGACTACAACGACCACAACCCAACATCCCCCCAAATGCAAGAGCACCACAAAGGCGCAAAAAGCAAACTAGAGCCTTTGCAGAGATTCCACACTATGAAAAGTCGGTGGAGCTTCTTATTCCATGAAGGTCATTTGCAAGAGTTGTGAAGGAAGAGATCCAATGCTATTGCGTTGAACTTCGTATCCAAGGGATAGCCATTGAAGCCCTCCAAGAAGCTGCAGAGGCGTATCTTATATCAATGTTGGAGGACTCTAACCTGTGTGCCATCCATGCAAAGAGAGTGACAATACAACCTAAAGGTTTGTAGCTAGCTACGAGAATTGGAGGGAATAACCCTTAAAAAAAGTTTTACTCCCTTGTTTGGAGAACCTTCTGTATATCCCATATGATGAATATTTTGTAGATCCCAAAAGATGAATTTGATCTTTGTCTTCTTATATTTGCTCTCCCAAGTGTTTATCTCTTAGTATACATGTTTTGAAGTTTATTTCTCCTATGTTTCTGGGTGTCTTTTTCCAGTACCTCTTTGAAGTGTTTTTCATAGTTGTATCATTCTTTTTTCTGTACTTCTTGTAAGTGGTAATGCTATTTAATGCATTTCATGGCTTAAAAATGCCAAAAAAGGGTCTGCCATAGAAATGCGGGGATGGGCCCTACAAAAGTTTTGCAGGGCCTATCCCCGCGTTTTTGTGGCAGGCCTTTTTTTGGCATTTCCAAGCCATGAAAACACATCCCATACACATTGGGGCATATAATTGGCTTTAGACAGAGTGTACTGCATGCTAACCCTCTGACCAATAACTAAACAATGTTTATGAACATACATGTACTTATTTACTGCTGCATGCTTATATGCATCCAGAGGAGTCTTAACTTTCTCTAATTATTGCACATAAGATTGGTCTTCCAGAATTCCCCAAATGGAGGTGCTAATTGAGGGACATAGACTTGCAATATAGGGAGCCTAGTGCATAGTATGGCTAGGAATGCAAAAAAAAGGCCTGCCACAAAAACACAGGGATGGGCCCTGCAAACGTTATCCCATGCATTGTTGGCAACAAAAATAACAAGATTGAATGGGAAAAGACTGATTACAATATACAAAAATTAAGACATTGTTAAAAACATAAAAACTGCACATGGAAATTGGAAAAGCAATATTTGGTATTATAAAGTTTTTACAATTGGCTCTTGGCCTTGAGCCTCTCCACTACATTCTTTCTTCTCTGAAAAGAGAGTGGCAATTGGTAAGTCAAAACTCATTGGGATATTAACTGAGGGTTTGTCAATCCAAGACCTAAAGCTATTCCTATTTGACCTAATATTTTTCCTCTAAAGTTAAGTCCTAGGGTAGTAAGGGCAAGGGACTTCCTAACTAGAAATATACAATTGGTCCCTTACATTATTATAGGCACAAAACTTTGCTCAAGACCTTCAGACACCAAGTCATGAAGTGTCCTTGAGGGAAAAATTCCTTGTGGATTATGACAAAATCTTCCTTTGGAAATTTTCCAATGTAATGTGCCAAAGGAAGAGCCATGGCCCCGGGAAACACAATCACCACCACTCCTTGCTGCAAATTTATCCACTTCAATTGTTTCCTGCACATAGACAATCATAAAATTAAATAGATACATCTTATATGAATATGCGACAGCCATAAATGTCATTAGAGACTTACATCTTGAAGCCTATCTTCATCCTCTCCTCTTCCCATTGCATCTTGTGGAATCGATGAATGGGCCATGCCACTTTGCTCCACACAACAGGGGATGTTAGAATCTTCTTCTCCAAAATTCTTTCCCTTGTTGCGGCCAGATCTTCTTGAGTGGCATCTTGGTTGGCATGGCTCAAAATCTCTTCATACACAAATGCAATGGTGTCCGCAACTGAATCACCAAGTGGAATTTTTGCCTTTTCAATCATGTGAGAAGTATTGTCCATGGGAACATCTGAGATTGAGTAGAAAATACTAAGGCATTCGTCGAGGTGTAGACCGAATGCCTTCTCAATATCGTGCAAGAACAAAAATTCCTCTCCATTGACAAGTAAACTCAAAACATTTCCATCCCTACCTCTGGTAGATTGGGTTCCACGGGGTCTAAGTTGGAGGATGGACTATTTTGTGTACTGGGTTCCTTTAATTTGTCCACTACTCCTTGAGGAAATTCTCTGGAAATTTTTTAACTCTCTTCAAATAAGTTGAGAGCTTCTGTCTGGGGTTCCTTCTTGTCATCTAAAAAACCCCCAGTAACAAGATGGGGTAGGTCCATGGGTGAAGGTTGAGGCTCCTCATTGACAAAAAAGATACTTGTTGCTATGTAGGAAAGATATTTTCTTCCCATTTTCCTTTTCTTATGTAATTGTTTAATTAAGGGCACTGTGTCATCTAACAAGTGCCTTGAACCCTCAGCAATAGCCATGAAACGCTTTAAGTGCTTCACAAACGCCTCATCTCCTTTATGAATGTAGAAAAGCAAGTCACAAGGGACCCATTTACACTCATATGCTGGAATATCTATGGCATATCGTAATATATAGAATTCCATAAAATCTGTGATCTCATCGATCACATCAGAGTTCATGGTTATTGTCCCTTCAAGATTAGGGACTCTATAGACTAGATCATACAAATCCGTACGACCATTGTAGTCTGTAGTATCCAAAAACTCCATGAATAGATCTCGAGGAGATTTCATGGGAGTGGAAGTGCTAGCAGCCATTGCTTGCACGTGAGAATTCTACTAGCTTGTCTATGATTTCTAGCTCTTTGAGAGTGCAAATGTGAGAAATGAGCACATAGAACTCATTTTTATAGCAGTTTCAAGTTTTTAAACTAATTGGGCCCACTTTTAAAAGTATAGAATAAATCAGTGCAATTTCAAAAAATGTGATGACAAAATAATGCACAGAAAAAAACATGAGCAATCACATTTCAAAGTAGTGAACAAACTTTTTGACATTCCAAAAGTTTTGAAATTACCATTGGAGAGAAGAAGGTATATGCAATATCTAACATGAATCGATTGTCCTACTTTTTATAAGGTTCTTGAAAGCGCAAAAACCATGAGATACAATGACTAGGGCCCAAGAAGTGACATTATCAGGTTGCAAAAGCACTATGACAATGAGAGTTCTGTTCCATCTTTGCTCCAATCTATAGCGACTTTCATTTTGTATTCCATTCTTCTACCCACCTGTAATCAATTTGCAAGAAATTGAAGTCATTAAAGTAAAATAAATAATAATGAAAAGATTACTTTAACAAAAGCACAAAACATTTCTCACCTTATGTCCTTGAATTTTGAATTTGGATTGAGTTAGTCCTTCAAACCCCATAATCATCAAGTGTTCTCTCAGATTAGCCAAGGTCCAATGATTATTCACTAAAATAGTTTCTGTTTCATGATTGGGCAATCTAAGATTTATTTCAAATCAATGTAAAGATCCCTCTGAACTTTGAAATGGTATCCATTTGCCAAGTTTACACATCCAACGATCATAGTAGAATCTAATGTATAATGAAGTACGTTGTTTCAAATATCGAAATTCTATACCTGTTCCACCTATTTTACAAAGATATTTATCACCTTTTGCAATTCCTTCTATCGAACCCCAATTTTCACCAAGAAGACTTTCGAATTGCTCATATGTGATATCTTTACACATGAACATGGTGGAGGTCTCTTGGAATGAGAATCCTTGGAATAAATATACAAAACAATGAATGGGAAAAGACTAGTGCAAACCTACAGACCTAGACACTTTTGTGAATTTCAAAGAGCTATGTATATCCATTACCATCTTTTGCTTCAAAGATGATATGGACCATATATCAGGTTTTGGCCACTCCAAGCTAAGAAGAGAATGTACTTCAATTCTCTCTAACCTTCCAAAACCATTCATTGTAGAGGGTACAACATATCTATGTGTGTAAAAGAAAACTCTATCATGGTAAAGTTGAGCAGGAGATGTTTTTGGAAAGACTAGTGCACCAACATCTGCATGCAATGCCTGGAAAGTACTTGTAAGACTATGAAGTGGTTGCTCTTCCACCAAAGTAGAAGGAAATATATTTGAAACAAACTAAAAAATATCTAAATAGTTAAGAAATATATCCGACACAAGAAAACATAAGATATTGTAGAATAATACTTACAATTCATAGGATATTCCATTCTACTAGAGTTTTCAAGTTTCATAGTTTCCATTGTAAAAACATGTTGTACAATAGCAACCATCCCATTGTGTTTGTGCTTATTGAAGCCAAGTAACTTTCCCTTCCAATGAAGATCTAAGTTTCCATGATCTGTAACTCGATGACACCCAACTCTAGAGGGTTGCATGTACACCCATGCACCTTTGGAGTACTCATGTGATAGCCACTGTCCATCTGTGGCTTTGATATTGTGACATCTTAATGTGAGGATTTCATCTTTCGATCGCCTAGAAGCTTTAGCTGTTGCCATTGAAGCTAAAGGTCTTCAAGCTACAACAGTAATTCGAGATAGGAGATGTAGGTAGGTTGGAGTGTAGAAACAGGAGCTTCAATGGTGTGCTACAGCGTTAAAGTAGTGGGAAAAGATGACTTTTTGGGACCTGGGTATGAAAATGTGCGGTTTAGGAGGGAAATAACTCTTTTTTGAGTATTTTTAAAAAACCCCATTTTTTCAGCTCAAAACATGCATGGATTTTGAATTTAGGGTCAAAAAGAGTACTTTTGACCCTAAAAAGGAATGGGGGGGGTCCATTTTCACGTAGTTTTGTTTATAGACTTCAATATGATGCTGAAAGGATAACAACAACACTGAATTCTTTGGTTATCCGAAGTGGAACATTTAAGTGATTTGTGTGTAGAATAGTTTCAATATAGTAGATCTACTTATCCTGCACACACATACATATATATATATATGATATATATATATATATATATATATATATATATATATATATGCAATCTATGTCCTTAATCATTGCATCGATTAGTTCCATATACAACATTTTTCTCCTGCATCTGCATCAGACTTGAATAATACTAGCGGATGACACTGAACTTTGACTGTTTTACATTTTCTAACGAGACAAAATCTGAGACTCTGATCATCGAAAAGCTAACTCACTGGAACAAGCGAAGAATATGATAGATATGGATGCAGTAGAATCAAAAGAAGCTTATGAGCTAAAGACACTCTTCACAGATGAACGATGGTGATTTGTTTAATGATCAAAGCACCTTGAAATCATTAAGGTATTACTAATGTGTAATGATTTGCTCAATAGAACTAATAGAGTTGAAGTGCTCTTATGTTCCTATATATTTTTGATGAAGACTGTAAAGGATATCATCTGGTTTATCTAAGAATCTGACATTATCTCAATTTATTTTCATTTGCTCAAATCATTTCCCATGACAAATCCACTTTGTGAAGATCAACGGAAGTTTGTTTTTGATGTAAGAATTACATTTACGAATAGATGCATATTTTCGAAAGAACCGATTGCCCAATTTCATGGTAACTGTGAATAGTTTCTCAGAGTTTTATTTATATATTTATATATATCTTCTTTGATTGCAATTTGATGATAAATGTTATGCTTAAAAATCTGCATAGTTTCTAAAAGTTAATCAAGACAACCTTATATTTCATAGTAGCACAAAGATGTTTTAAGAACATATCAATGCACTAAACATTTTCGTCTATTAAGTATATATATCTATTTATACACTGCATAACAGTTTGATTCAAATGGGCTATTAAATTATTCACAATGATCAATTGTATATTCCTAAATTGAAACTTATTTCCACATGTGCTTCACATTGAAATTTGATTTGTAGTTATGTTGGATATTTAGACTACGCGAAACACATTGTGAAACAAATTTCTATCGCTCACACATGATCACAACTTTAGCCATATTTTTGTTTTTAATATTTAAGTTGGTGAAAAACGAACAAGTATATGAATGTATGATGAATAATTAGTCTTTATTGAATACTATAGAGATGTGATGGTATGTTTTCACTTCGTATGAACCACATAAGTAAGCTTTTGTTTAAATTTCATGACTGATGTTATGAGAAGCATGGATATTTGCTTCATCCAAACCTACATTTAAAATGAAACTCACTTCCACCAGTTGTGCTTACGACTTGATACTATGTGAGATCGGAAGTACCTTTCTTTTCATAAAAGATTAATATACTAGGATTATGAATTCCAATTGCATTACTAATTGGCTTCTTTGAGTCTCCACTGCACCTCATATTGCTCCAAGCACCTAGCGTGTGCCGTTAGCGAGACGGTTGACTTGATCCACCAGCCATCGCGATGGCCACATTTGAACCCGACGTGAACAGTGGCGTTGTAGCTCAGGTGTACAATTTCTAAACCTCTTCCATAAGACAATTTTAGGTATTCATATTTTATTTTATATTCATTATATAAGTGAATAATGAATAAAAAGGGATTGTCAAACACTTTACACAAGACATAGAGTCTAATATGAAAATATTGATTGAAAAGAAATTCTTAGAATATGATGAGAAATTCACTGAAATGAACATATTTATCCAATCAAAAATTGAAAAAGTATTGAGTCTATCTCAAAACTTAGATGATTTTTTTGAAGATAATAAAACATTATATAAAATGTTAAAAGAGATGATTGATCATGAAGTTTCAAGTTTGAAAAACAAGTTTGAGATTTTGTTCAACCAAGTAAAAGAAATTCAATCATGCAAGTGTGATCATGAACATCAAGTACAAGTCCAGCATATGTCTGCTAAAGTACAACATGAACATCAAGTACAATTGACCATAGAAGATCAACACTTAGAGCTTCACATAGAAAATTCCATCCACCTAAAAGATATTTTTGGTGTGATCAATTTGGCCACATGTTTTGGGATTTTATTGCAATTGATAGTGCTTGTGATCTTAAATTAGTCACTACCGTAGAAAGAAAAATTACTGATTACCATGTCCATTTACCTTTGCACTTGAACTTAGGAAGAGGTGAAATTAAAGAATATTTCGATCAAGCGAAATCCAAGCCAAGGTCATTTATAAGCTGGAGACCAAACAGATATCATGATAGGAATCAAGTTCAATGTTGTGAAGCAAAGAAACATGATCAAATACAATTGAATAAAAAAAAAGTTGACCAAATATTACAAAAAAAATTAGATGAAGATGAGAAGGAATATGAAAATTCAATAGAGTTGAAACAAAAACATGATGAATAATATGTGACATGTAATCCAGAGTTTCTAGAAAATGACATATTATTTGATCAAGAAAAGGTTAAACATTTGCGATCTCAATTGAGCCATGATATGCAAAATCAAGAGAAAACTCAAGGTGAATATGAGAATATCAAACAAGAAACTATTGAGGATGAGAATAAAAATAATGAACAAAAACTTGAAGAAAAAGAAAAACAAATGATTGAAGATATTATCAAACAAATTGAAAAAAATATCAAAAATTCATCAAAAAGCTTCTAAATCTTTTTCTATGCAAAAAGGAAAAGTTTGAAGATGATCCATGATGAACAGGTACCAAAGATCAACTCTAAAGCGATCCATAGATAGGCTTTGATGAGAGAAATTGTAGTGAGGATGAATTGTAAAGCATGCTTTTTGATACTAACTTTGAAGTTTTTTATGAGATAGGAACACACTTCTTCAAGATTATCTTTGATAATAATGATGGGTGAGATGGCTGAGACTGATTTGAGTAATGAGAATGATGAGCATGAGATTGATTCATAGTTTTCATTTCAAGTTTCCAAATTTTACACCATGATGAGTATTTTGCACCTAGAGTATGCATGAAAAGATGTAAACTCACTTTTCTTTAAATTCCATAGATGCACATCTATTTGCACTTGTAGAAATAGCATCAAAAACAGTTTTAAATTCAAAAACTTTAAAAATCTCATCATCAACAAATCATTAACCTCTTTTGCACCATGAGCATTTAAAGAAAAAATCACTTAAAGTATGCATGATAGGGTCTCGCTACGTGGCCCTGCATCAAGGCACATCTTGAGCTTTACCTATGCACATGAGTGATTGAAAGGATTAATGTAAATCCAACTTGATATGTATGTGAGTGAGTGCACAAGCCTCACCATTAGAAGCCTTTTTCTTTATTTATTGCACCATATTTGTTTTTCTATGCACTACAGAGTATGCATTCCATAGGGCCCAATACATGGCCATGCATAAGGGACTTTACTATTTTTACCCATGCACTTGTAGATTTTGTAACAAAATGCCATGAAATCAAGTTCTGAAGTTATGAGGAGACAGGTTATTGATAGTTTGCTGCATCTAGAGGCTGCACATGTTTGGAGGGGGTGAATGTCGGAGAGATTCTCTCTCCCTATTTGGTTGCTAGAAATGTCGCATCACAAGGATGAGTCCAAATTACCAACAAAAAGATCTTAAGTATAATTAAACACCAACCAAGGAGGGCTCATAACTTTTTGTACCCTATATGGATCCCACATAGGGGTGCTTTTTTTTCAAGACTTACATGGATGATAGAGAATATGGATTTGGCTTGCAATGCATGTCTCTTGAACCTCTAAATGACTGCCCACGAAATACATACTATATGGATGCCATTTTGTCGATGTAGATGGGAAGCCTTATGTAAGACCAAATATGCTTTGCATTTATGAAAACTATGCAGGTGATGTTGCAAGGCGCCAAACAAAAAGCATCACTTTCTACTTAGACTTGGATGTGGACGGAACATATAATTTATTTGTTCATAATAAAATGTGGTTGCGTAGTCAAGGAGAGTCTTCAAAATCTTAGAGGCAATTGATCGAGAGTATGCAACTACTAAAACAAACATGGAGTTTACATGAAAGAACTATAAGAGGGGGAAGTGGCAAAAGGACACGACTGCCATATTTGGCATGGGAAGGGACAAATATCCATTGCCTGAAGAAGGCACACATAAAGGAGGCATAACTTCTGATCGAAAGGGAGGCCGATTTCATGATCATTGCTGGTATACAAAATCAACTGAACAAGAGGCAGCACGGACATCAAAGAGACACATAAACACCTCTGAGGAGAAGGAGAGGGTATGATCATAAAGGAAAAAAGAAGATTCTGATGCACAGGAGGGAACGTGCGCAAGCAGAAGAGGAGGAGGGAGTTGATTTTTGCACGGAATCATGATTATGCATGAGAGGAGGTAGATAGACAAGGAGGACAATGCGTCCGTCACATTCCGGGATGTTATTGACAGTTTAATCAACAACATTCCGTTTGCTGAAGACGAGACAACGCATCTCTAGAATAGTATCTATGCAAAACTTGGTATGTCTGAGACTCTCCTTTGATATTTTGTCATGAATCTCTCGAAGATGCACTTGTGCATTGTTTTGAGTCATTATACTTGACAATAATGTTTTTTATATATTTCTTATGAACCTTATTTCTCTTCAGAATGTCTTGTACTGTCGACAATATGTCAGACCAATCTCGCATCACTGCGCTATTTATCTATGCTGTAAAGAATTGCTTTACTGTGAAATAATCGTGCATTTTTCCTGCAAATAATGTTGTTGTTCCATTAATTTGAACCTAACAGCAGCGAATCACGATCTGTGTTAAGTTTATGAGTAAAATCTTATTAAATCCAATTAATCACTTCACTATCTACTTCCATGGTCATCCTTAACCTTGCGCTTGGTAATAACGCAGATAGTCTTGTTTATAGACTTCATTATGATGATGAAACGATAACAACAACGCTGAATTCTTTGGTTATCTGAAGTGGAACATCTAAGTGATATGTGTGTAGAATAGGTTCAATAGAATAGATCTACTTATCGTGATAATATATATATATATATATATATATATATATATATATATATATATATATGCAATCTATGTCCTTAAGCATTGCATCAATGAGTTCCATATACAACATTTTTCTCCTACATCGGCATCAGACTTCAATAATACTAGCATATGACGCTGACCTTTGATTGTTTTACATTTTCTAACGAGATAATATTGGAAACTCTGATCATCGAAAAGCTAACTCACTGGAATTAGTGAAGAATATGATAGATATTGATGCAGGAGAATCAAAAGAAGCTTATGAGCTAAAGACACTCTTCACAGACAAACGATGGTGATTTGTTTAATGATCAAAGCTCCTTGAAGTCGTTAAGGTATTACTAATGTGTAATGATTTGCTCAATGGAACTAATAGAGTTGAAGTGCTTTTATATTCGTGTACAGTTTTGATGAAGACTAGAAACGGTATCATCTGTTTTATCTAAGACTTTGACATTATCTCAATTTATTTTCATTTGCTGAAATCATTTCCCCTGACAAATCCACTTTATGAAGATCAATGGAAGTTTGTTTTTGATTTAAGAATTACATTTACGAATAGATGCATATTTTTGAAAGAAACGATTGCCCAATTTTATGGTAACTGTGAATAGTTTCTCAGAGTTTTATTTTTATATTTATATATAAATAAAACGGTTGACTTGATCCACCATCTATCGTGAATCGCTCCCACAACATTGTCGGAAAGATTTGCACCTTCCAGTTGACGACTAGAAAAATTAAATACTTTATTGGTGAATTCTAAAACTTTTTTATAACATTGTTGTTCAGCTGATTTGCTGGGAATTAATCATTCTAAAAGTGTTGCAGGTCTAAATTGTGTTTATATTAAGGTTTAGCCTAACTTCACATTAAATGTGCTTTTGTACTCAAATAAGCAAGGATCATGGGTGCAAAACCCTAGGTTTACTAAAATTTATGTGTAGTTAAGTTTGAATGTTAATTCTAGGGTTAGTGATAGGGTTAATACTAGGGTTAAACTAGGTTTTCAATGGGTTCCGATGAGTTTCAAAGGGATTTCTAAGGTTTTTAGTGTGTTTTAAGGGTAAAAATATTTGGTATTAATCTTTAAATTAGACATTTATTTATTATAATTAAATTATGGTTTAATTAGTTAATTTATTAGTGTGTGTGAATATAAATACTAAGGTATTTAATTAATTAAGACTGAAAGTAAGCTTAAATTAAATGAATTATTTAATTAGGAAATTTAGGGTAATTAAATTAAAATGATAATTAAAGTAGATAAATAATTAATGGTGTGTGTGAGTAAGTACTTAAAGAATGGTAAGAAAAAGATGTGTATTTAAAGTGTGGGAAAGGTAAATTTGAAGGAATTGTGTGATCTATTGTAGATGAAAAGAGAGGAGTAGAAAAGTTGTGTAATTAAAGTGGTTAACGTAGAAATAAAAGTGTGGTGAATGAAAGTGAAGTAAAGTGTGATTGAGGATTAAAGCAAGATTCAAAAAGAGTGATAGACATAGGACTATGTGTGTGTATATAAATGTGTGCAGACTGAGTGTTTTTCCTAATGATTTTATTCACGTAGTATTTTCCTCTCAACTTTTCACCATTTCATTTCCCTTCTTCTATAGGCAAGAGAGAGTTTATGCTTCTCCTCTTCTGACGGCAAGCTCTGACTGCACGTATAGCAGTTGTAAGAGAGTGGAGAGAGAAAATGTGAATTAACTTGTATACAGCAGGGAAGGAGGGAAATTGGCTATCGACGATGGTTGTGGACCTCGATAAGTCGAACAGGGTCAAGGAGAGAGATGGTCCACTGCGTACATAGTGGAAGAGCTAGTTTTCGCTCTTTCCTCCTAATAGTGTTGCTAGATATGACTCATGCACGCTAGAATTAAAGAGAGAGTTTTATCCTGTGATGGCTGCTACGTGGAGAAGAAAGAATACGTGCAGTAGTGGGATACACTTCTTTTGATTCTAGTATTTATAGATGATGTGGCAGGCGGCAGTCTGGTTTTGATCTTGATCAAGCTCTGACAAGCGTGTAGCAGTGTGTGATATAGAGTGAGCAAGAAAGAAATTCTATTATCCCCTTGTAGACTACGCGCAACGACTGCTGTAGACATAGATCATTTTTCCTCGCAGCTCTGACACACGCAGAGCAAGTGAGAAAGAAAAAAAGAAATTCTCTTTTTCCCCCCTACAGGAGGCTGTGCGCGCAACGTCGCAAAGAGAGAGAGAGAGAGAGAGAGAGAGAGAGAGAGAGAGAGAGAGAGAGAGAGAGAGAGAGAGAGAGAGAGAGAGAGAGAGAGAAAGAGAGAGATTGCAAGAGAATGAAGATTACGACCACCACATGCTTGAGAGATGACTCTCCTCCCAACCAAATGCCTTTATATATATAGCTCTCTCCAAGGGACTGTCTTCTTGGGCAGGTGGATACTAGCCAGCCAAGTGTCGGCCGTGTAACTACATGTGCGCCAAGTGTCCCAGTTAACTCGAGTTAACTCAAGTGGATGCTTCTAGAAGGCTCTAGATCTCTTTGGGCAAAATACTCTCCCCATGTCCCCCATGGGGATTGAACCCAAGACCTCCTCCTTCACATCCTTGCGACTTAACCACTAAGCTAAGTGGATCACTTGTTCACAAGAGCACAAGACCTTCTCATAAGTCTAAACTCGAGATCTTTGGTCATACATCCGGATGACCAAACAGTGTCCGATTTTAGATCTATCTGAACCGGCCAGATCCTTGGATCATGGACTTACTTTATTACATTCTTCCCCCCTTGGAAAATATTTTTGTCCTTGAAAATAGAGCTATATACATACTGTAGGCAACCCCCGAGCCTCATGTTCTAAAACTAGAAGAACATGGTCATGCTCTAAATCTTGAAGAACATGTCTCATCTCTGTGGTGGCATCCCTGCCCCTATGATTCAAAACACTATCTCGCTTTGTACTTTGATAAACTAGTCAAAGTACAAAATAGTGAATGAATAATAAGGGTGGATTTAAAAACATCCCTGACCAATTCATAGTTTCTCGATGTGCGATCTAGGCACAAACATGTGAACTGGATGGATTCAAATTACTAGTCCATTGCTAGGCATGACTGGTACATGGACTTAGTAATGACGGTGGGATTCTTATCCCTTGCAAGACTTTGAGAATTCTTGATTCACTTGAATTTGTTTTGAAGGACTTGGATTTTGGTTGTCTCAAACATCTAACTTGGATTTTTGTACAATGGTTAACTCTAATCCAACAGTTACTTAATTTTCTCACATGACTAGAGGACTACTTTGTCCAAATGGGTTACAAAATCCTATATAAACTGTAGGAGAAAGTTTACCATTTCTGTTGAGTCAACCATACTAACTTGATCAATTCAAATTCAAAATGAAAATTGTCCAACTAAGGATACTTTTCTCAAAAGACTTTAACTGAAAGTTCTTGGGAATTGTCGATCTGATGAGCAATTCCTAACTTCCCTATTCTAGAGTATACTGGACTCTACGAAATCTTTTATGCTATAACTTGAAGCAAACTCAAATAAATAAGTCCACTTAGACTTATCATCTTTTGAAGATTGAAAAGGTTCTTGTACATAACATCTATCTAGGATGTTCAAGTTAGTTATCTAATTCTAACCAGCTAACCCTGGTCTTTTGCAAAAGGAATCAGATACCATGTCTGAGCCCATTCCAAAAGTTTTGGAACGCGGAAAGAAATAACTAAAACTATGTACAACCAATTCATTCTTCAAAGATATGTAAATTTGTTATGAGTAAAATTCTAGATGACCCAAGACTTTAACTTTTCAAAGATTTGTTTCAACATATTGAAGCATTTTCTTTATCTTTAAGAGAAATAAACTGGATTCTCAAAAAGATTCAAAGCAACTTGAAAACATCATCCAACCACAACATACTCGTGTGGAAAACAACATCAGTGTGTCGACCCATTGAGGTTCTATCGATGAGTTTAGTATTCAAATAATGCTTCACTTGAGACTAAGTTCATGTCATATTCCGCCTTTTTGACTCCTTACTGAGAATGCAATTTTTGTGCATTTCTAGAAACTTGGTGAATTTACCAAGTTATACTAGAAACTTGGTGCTTGACTTAGTCAATCAAATCCTTGGTTGAAAAGATCAACTCAAAGTCAAAGTTCAACTTTTCCAGAAATTTATCAAATATTTATGATTGACAACACTTAAGCTTGAAGTGTTCGAAGAAGATCTTAGAAGTTACTTACTTCATATCTTTAATTTCCTTGATCTTGAAGTTATCTTGAAGTATCGTAAGATACTATTTTCATCCTTTACGAATTAAACTTTCCTTGAAGTCTTAATTCTCTTGAGGATGAAACCTAACTTCAAAATCCAAACTAGGACTAAAAGATAATTAACATCCCACGGTCCGATGTCCCATACCATATTTCCTACATCAATCTGAGTATAAAATCTGGTGTCCCATACCATATTTCCTATATCAATCTGAGTATAAAATCTGGTGTCCCATACCACCCTATTTTATATTCACATTAATGTGTGGGTGATTGTTATCCTAAAGTCTAAACATCTCTTGATAGAGTACCTTATCTCTTAAATTCTTTTACGAGAATTTAGAAGTTCGAGGTATTACCTCTAACTAGATTTTCTAGGTTTTGATTCCTTCACATGATTGTCTCACAATCATGTGCTTTACCTTGGGAACTTGAAAACCTCTTAACAGAATATCAATTCTTCTTTGCTAGGGTTTTCAAATGAAAACCAATCAAAAGTCCAAGTACTTGAATTTTCATACATTCAAGTTCAATTAGATTATTCTTGACCAATTTTGTAGTGACAAGAGCTTTTGACTTCTTGTCTTTAGATTCCTTTGTTTACTGTTGCTTTAGGTACCTACCCCAGGGACTTTATATAGGAATCTCTCTACTGCCTATGTCTTAAGCGTCCGCTCATGCTTTTTGGATTTGTACCAAAATCCCTTTAAGGATAGGTAAACACTTATGTTTTACCTTCCACAGACTTAATTTCTGTATGGACAAGCTCTAAGTAGTCCTCATGCATGTAGCCTTTCTTTCAAAAGGTTAACCTATGAGATTTGTCAAACTCACAAGCACCACATTTATAGATCATGTGTTGCTTCGATACATTAGGTATCCCAAGCACAAATTGATATCTACATATTTGCTTTCAGGTTCTCTCATCAATATGCCCTAATGTCTTATGGAAAATATCAAGCTTTGATAATGTTTGATCTTTGTAGCTATAAAGTGCAAAATTCCTTGTATCTTCAAGTTCAAATGTAAATAATATAACTATCTTTTCTTCCTTGGAAATTATTTTGAATCCATGTTGGGGATCCTCCAAAATGCTCCATATTTGTTGAACCTAACCTGCAAACCCTTTTCCACAATCTACCCAACACTCATCAAATTCTTGGTAATTGTGGGTACATATAGAACCATGCTCAACAGATTTCTATTTCCTTCAGAAGTTTTAACATTTCCTACCTTGACCATTGAATGCTTGGTGTCATGCATCCCTTAGGCTCCTCAAGGTCAGAGAGAAGAGCTACATTGCTTGCCACATGGTTTGAACATCCTGAGTCAATGTAAAAGAGATGGTCATCATTAATACCTTGCTTTGAAGTTATATTCATAATCAGAAGGGAATCCTCTTGTTCCTCTGTGTAATTGTTGTAATCTTTCCTTGATTTGTAGCCTCTTTGGTAGTTGTTATTGTAATTTTTGTTGTAGTTGTTATCGTAACCTTGATGATGATTGAATCTTCCTCTTGATTGTGTGTAGCCACCTCTTTGGAAACCTCTACCTCTATAATACTTGAAGTTCGTGTAACACTCACCTGTAGTGTGATTTGATAAACCACAAATATTACATGGGGAAGAGTTGAAAGGTCTCCCCCTAACTTTCTTACCTCCTCTACCCCTTCCTCTTGAGTTTCTACCTCTCCCTGCATAGCTTGAGAGGTAGCACCTTCATACTCAATCTTCTTGCTTTTCCCTTTCTCTTTAGCCTTGCCTTTATCTTTGTATAGAGCATAAGAGTTATTACCTCTTTATGAATCTCCATTTTTGTTGAGCTTGGCTTCATGGGTAAATAGTTGCCCCATGAGTGTGGTAAGATTTGGAAATTGCATGCCCATGTACAAGTCCATAGCAGTTGTGAAGCTCTCCCATTTGTCATCTGCCTTAATGCCATTGATTACTTATCTCACAATTTTGTCCTCTTCAATCTCTTCTCCTGTGCTTGCCAATTGGTAAGCCACATCCTTGACTTTGGTCACATACTTTGAGATGCTTTGCTTGGGTTTCTTTCTTTGAGTGGTAAACTCAACCCACAATTCGTTCTTCCTAGCCATTGTGTTGGAAGAAAAATATGATGACAATGTATCCCAAGTCTCTTGGGATGTTTTATAGTTCCTGATGTGTGGAAGAAGAAAGTTAGAGATAGATTTAAGGAAGTATCACCTTGCTAATGCATCTTTGGCACACCATGAATTGAGTCTTTTATGTTCCTCTCTTGTAGGTTGTCCTTTGCTTCTGAAAATGGGCATCTCCTCATTACAAAGACGTATCCATAAAGAATCCTTTCTTACAAGTATGTTATCATCCTCAAGGGCGATTCTTGGTAATTGTTCCTATCCAATTTATCAATGAAAGAAGAAAAACCATCTCCAATTTTACCTTATCTTGCTTTGATACCACTGTTGGGAAAGATGGATGGACACTCCAAGAAATGAGTTGGTACTGCTAATCTCTGCTCTGTATCTTCTCCCTTTCACTTCGAAGTTGAGATGTAGGCCCTTTTAGACTTCGAATGCCACTAAATAAGTGGATATTTACTTTTGAGATGATGCATGTAATAAATAATCCAAAACAGATAACTTCCCAATTCACAAGTCACCAAAAGCTTTCTATTTTGGTTCACACACCTGCTGCTTGTTAAGCTCAGTGCTCCTAGCACAGTAGGAATTAGAAAAATTTCTTATGGTGATGTCTAATTAGCTTAAAGAGCTTATTATTCCAAGTGGAATCACTTAAAATGATTGACTATACACAGAGCAATCAATTTAGCAAATGAAACATTACCCCCGACTTTTTAGGATCTCTAGAGAGAATGACCAGTGGCCACTTCGAAACGTTTTTCTCCTCATTCACTGAATGGAATGTCTTCAACATTTATCATCATATAGTAGACTTAGAGTGGAGTCCATCGAGCCATAGAACATTGGAAATGATGGCATAATGACTGAGATATGAGCAAGACAAGAACAATATTCTAAGTGACAATGATAGAGAGACCAACAGAGATTATCAATGATCAATTGTATTATATGACAACGTTGTACATGACCTGTGGCATAATGAACAATGCCCAATGCTAGGGAGAAGTGTAGGCTGTAGAGTGAGCCACACTCTCTCTACAATGTGATCAAATAAGGCACTAGAATGGAGAGGATTGTCCCATGGGTTTTGACAATCATTTTTATAGATGCTTTGTTTAAATTTGAATTTGAATTCGAATTTGGCTCTCACTAAAAGTGAAGCCTTAATCTAGGAGATATTCCCTCAAGGATGATTTGTAATTTTAGCTCTTCAAACCACCAGGAGTTGGTAGGCTTTACAATATTCTTTAATGTAAATGACTTTTACAAAGGGAAGTTGTAACAATCCAAAAGCAATGGTTCTTATGGGTCTTCAAGCTCTTGCACATAAAGACTTCCTATGCCTAGCCAAGTGTGAAGGCTTGGCTCTTGCACCAACAAAAAAAACCTCCAAAAGAGGGAAAAAGTGCCCTGATGGTCCTAGTGTTTTCGTACACATCACTACCTAAATATATCAACAAAATTTACAATTTAAGGTCTTTGATAACTTTGCTTAGCTTTTTATGTAAAAAAGTGTATTACCTACAAAAAAGACCAAAACATTAGAAGGACCTAAAGATATCTAAAATGAATGATTTTTGGTATCCAAAAAGCCATAGAAGTTATCCTTCAGCTTCAAGTGGAATCAAGTCAATTGCATCTAGAAATATGCTTTTATGGCCAAAATGGCTGCTACCCTATACCTATGTGCAGGAGTTCTTGGGAGTGATAAAATTTTCGAACAGCCACTGTGTAGACTCATAAAATAAACTCCCAATTTAGTGAAATTTGGCTCATTTGAAAGCTTTTCTCCGATACCAAATGAAAGATCCCAATTATTTACCTGCCACTCTCCTCCCAATGTTAAATATCCCTTGCTATTGGCACATCTGAAGTCTTCTCTAAGGTCCAAACACTCCTGATATGGCCACTCTCAAGAGATGGAATAAACTCGAAGACGTGCTAGAGCCTTAGATTCCACAAGCTCTTTTCCTTGAGCTGCCTAGGGTCCTTGACCAAATGTTGTAGACCAATGATAGACCATGAAGGTCTAAATAAATCTAACACTTCACTTTCAAAAATAGAAGATTTCTTCAAACCTTCTGAAGTGAAAACTATATGTTTTGATGTAAATGTTTAGTAATGATGTTCCATAGGACTTGTTGATATATTTTGGTAGTGATGTGTGTGAACACATTGAGGATCACCGGGGCACGTTTTTCCCTCATTAGGATGTTCTTTTCCCCGGCTTCTATTTATGCCTAAAATCTTAATGTGTTGCTTATCTTTGTACATTTCACTTGGTAACACATTCAAAATTGTATGTTTTGCTCCAAGCTTCTTCTTCTTCCTTGTGTTTTCCATGTGCTTTTATAGACCTTAAACTCCAAAAATTGGTATCAGAGTAGGTCATGGACTCATCTAGGGCATCATCAACGCCCCTCCCATCATAGTCGTAGAATCATATGAAAATTGGTGAGCATGCTGATGGTGATTAGGAGCTCAAAGTGACTTTGCTTTGTAGTATCAAAATTTAGATATGAGCTTGTATGACCTCTGAATGCACTTTCATAGTGCTTGTGCATGCAATATCCTCCTCTTGTTCCAAAAATATATACAAGTTTTGGTTCACCAATACAAGTGCCTCCTACTTGCCTACATGTTTAGGAGAGCCTGTTTATTCTGGTTCACCAATACAAGTGCCTCAAACTTTCCTAATGTTTTGGAAAGCTTGTTTCTTTTGCATTCCTTCTTCCAAAAGGATGGTTTAGTTCCAGATACTCAAAAATTGCAGCTTATTCATTGTGATGTTTGTGGTCCTATGCACGCACCTCCTTTTGGGAACTACCTTTACATCATGACTTTTATTGTTGATCTTTCTATTCATGCATGGGTGTATCCATTAAGATCAAAGTCCAAAGTGTTTATATGCTTCAAAAAGTTTATAGTTTTGGATAAAGATCTCTCACCATGTAAAATGGGCACCCTCCATTTTGATCGAGGTGAGGAATATATGTCTTCTAACTTTTATGCATTTCTAGGTGAGCATGGGGAAAAACATCACTAAAAAGTGCTAAATATACCTCAGAAAAATGGTGTTGCTAAAAGAACAAATAAATCTCGCATGGAGATGGCAAGGTGTATGGTCAAAAGTTAGACTTTACCACATAGTTTTTGGCTTGAATATGTTTTGTGTGCAACATATGTACTTAATAGGTGTCCCACCAAAGCATTGCAGTCTATCAATCCATATGAGGCTTGGTCATAAGCCATATGTTTCGCATCTCATTGTCTTTGTTTGTTTGGAATATGCATTAATGCTTGAAAAAAAAGGCAAAAAATTGGATGATAAAGCACTAAAATGTATCTTTGTTGGGTACAGTTCTAAAAGCAAAGGCTCTCACCTGTATCATCCAAAGACTAAATGCATTTTGCTTAGCTATGATGTTGTTTTTGTGGAAGTTTCAATTCAACCATTACTTTCATGTACAAAGGAGACATCAGTTAGCTCTAAAGATGTATATGACACTTTGTGTGTGTTTTTACTGTTGGATAGTCAAGTGCTTGTCCAAATGAGAAAATTTTACAATCTATACATGTTCCACATAATGATGTAGATAATTCCATTTATGATGCATATTTACATGATGCACTTGTTGATAAGAGGATTGATATAGAGGAGGCAAAAACTATTCCTAAATGCATGTTGCAAGCTTTGTCAGATAGCAAATTAGATGCACCTCTTTCATAACATTTGTGATGAGAAAGAGCCTAGTTCTTTTGATAAAGTGAAAAAATTCAGAAAATTGAATGGCTGCTATGCAATAAAACATGATGCTATTATGAAGAATGGTACTTGGTCTTTATGTGATTTACTTCCTAGTAAAAATTCCATTGGCACTAAATGGGCATGTAGGTTGAGGTGTACATCTCATGGAACAATTGATAGGCATAAGGCAAGGCTTGTTGCAAAAGTTTATGCTCAAGAATGAGGCATTGATTTTGATGAGATCTTTATACCCCTGGACATAAGTGATTTCCGGTGATTTCTTTCCTTGAAGAGTTTAATTGAAACATACTAATGAAAGCATGACAATTGATGTATGTCTATAACTTCACGTTTGTATTTTATATCCTTCATCTTGTATCTATGGTTCGATTGATCTTTCATTTGGTTCTCATATGAAGTTGTTCCTTTGGTTCTCAATGCATCGAAGTATGTGTACCTGCAAAATGAGTTTCTACAAGTGTGTGCACAAGAGAGCATTGACGGTTAATATTTGTGTGTGTAAAAAAGTGTATGTTCCTGCTCATGCAATATAGTTCTTCATGTTCATATATTTTCGTGTTTATTATTGTGTAATCGTTTTTACATGTATGTTAGAGTGCCTCCAAAATGATGCGTATGCATGTGCATTAAGGGAGAGAAATTATAAATGTGCAAGTAATGCGTATGTAAACACATTTAAAATATGTATATAAAATCATATAAATAACATGTACATTGAGATGTGTAAATATAGCAAGGTGGCTACGTGGAGAACTGAGGGAGCTATTTTTGGAGGTGCACATGCACAACAAAAGGGGGAGAAGGCTGGATTCGAAGACGGGAATAACTTATGATTTAGGAGATGAGGCTTCAGATTGTACATGAGTTTTTTTTTCAATCAGCTTGAGCTCCAAATAAACAGAAGCCCAGATAAGTACACGCCGTGTATGTGGATACATGTGCGGAGGATGTGAAAGAAAAGGTAATCGATAGCTTGGGCTGCGGCTCGCTGGGGACATAGCCTTCGAGGAGGGGGCTACAAACTGGCAGAGAAAAGGTTTTCTTTTTCTTCTCTGCTCACTACAATGCGTTTAAAATGTTCAGTAAACTTGAACGGACTTTAGAATGCAACGAGAACAAAATTACGATCTTCTGTTAGAGGCATATGTATGCTCCTCTTGTGATGTAGAACTACTAAAAACCTGCCTTTCGAGCTTTGTGGTATGTGGATCACGATGGAGTGATCCGCTTCTGGTGAAAAATCCGATAGTTACTGTGACCGCTTAAAGCTTGGATTTGGTAGTAAGTAAATCACAAATGAATGAACATGAAGAAGACAAATATTTTGGTGACGTTCTATAAGTATGGGAATAATATTGAAACGTACTGTTGATTTGAGACTAAAGAAAATAATTTGCGCTGCTAGTGAACAAATTTCAAATGTGGGAATGAACTTCAATGTTCTGAGAATGAATTGTCATTTATTATTAGATATGCTTCATAATGCAAATGCTATTCGTGCGTTAGAGACTTATTCTCAGCTGAACAATTCATGGGTTATTTTGTTTCTTTGTATATATTGATCTAATGGAAAAATTTGCTGACGGTTTCATGCTCGAAGCGTTGGAGACGATATGACTCCCTATCCCTGTGATCTCTCCACCCTGTGATCGTTCCCACGCATGAGTGAATTTATGTGGAACCACTGTATAAACTTCTCACGAGATGATGCTTTCTTTGATAACAAGAAAAAGGGAGGAGTTTAATTAATAATTCCCTTTTATTTGATATTCAAGCTTCAATAGGTCCAGAATAAATGCACCATGCTCACCGTAATTAGAATGTGAGAAACTCTACGTGAGAGAATTTCTACTACTCCTTAGAATTTTAATGAGACTATGGAACTTCGTGTGAAAGGAAACCTATAACTGCTTAGTAATTGCTAGACCTTCATATGTTTCCCCTCCTTGCCACGAACCCTGACGACAAGGGGTTGATTGCTTTACCTCCATGGTGAAGAGCCTTACTTGCTTCTTTCCTTTTGCCATGAGCTTGTAGTCGTGCATGAGGTCTTCAATAAAACATCCTTGATCATTGAAACTCACCTCATAACCTCTTTCAACCATTTTACCTACTCAAACCAAGTTCTTGGTGATGGTTGGCACATGCAACACATCCTTCAACACCTTGGAGATTTGAGATCCATTCAAAGCAACATATTTCACATGTGTAATCTTGTGCTTTATGCCATCCCCTATCTCTACATGTCCTTGACTGATGGGTGAGTTTAAATTAAAGAAAACATCTTTATTGCAATGCATATGGCTGCTACAACCACTATCAATGTACCATGTAAAATTTGAGTTGACTCTTTCACTTGACCCACACATCATGAGCAAGTTATCATGTTCTGAATTTGCTAAAGTAATAGGATAATTACCTTAGTTCATTTTATATCCTTGATTGTGTCCTTCTTTCTGAGGATAACTCTCAAGCTTATTGAAGTTACTAAGGATATGCTAAACAACTTCAAGTCCGAAAGAGGATCAGTCAACATGATTGTGCAAAAGTTGAACTCCAAATGGTCTATCAATTGGAATGGGCACTAGTGGAGGCACAAATTGTTAAGTCTTTGGAACCTCCCAATCAATATCAAGGACTCATATCAAGGACTCATATCTCATGTGGATGATCCTTCACAAAGGGATTAAGAGTGCTTCCAAAGAAAGCAAACTTGGGATTCATGATGGTTTATGTTTGTACTGTGGCATTGAGGAGGATATCCCCCATCTCTTCTTCAGATGCACTCATGCTCACATATACTGGAAATGTTTTCAACTCATCTGTAGCAAACTTCAGGTTTCTCTAAGTTATAAAGAAACTCTGTTGGGTATGTGTAGCAACCTTGATTTTTCCTTATGGAATATATGGAGAGGTATCACTCTCTGGTTCATATGGAGGTACCAAAACCATACCATCTTCAATGGTAGTAGTCAGACTGGCTTGCAAAGTTTTCTCATTTCCATAAAAGCTGCAGGCCTTTAATGTATGGAGTCCATGTTCTCTGCTGGTCCTGAAAACTTCAAACTGTCTGAGCATTTGAAGTCCACTACACCTGGCAAGTGGAGAACATGCTTACTAAAGTTGTATGCTAGACCGAGACTTGAAAGGATCATGGAATTCTTGTAATGTTCTTGACCATGTTTGTAACTCCCCTATATACCTAGTACTGCTATGTCCCCAATATTCTCTATTACTGTGATCTAGTGATTCTAAGGTTAGCCTTCCTTTTTTTTTGTTGCTGGCAGTGATGGGGATCCTACCCCTTGTACTTACTGTCATTTCATCATGAATTCTAAATTACGAGTTTTCTCAAAAAAAAAACTTCCTAAAGAAGATCTATGGATCTGTGTAGTTATATTGTATTGATACAACAAGAACCTTCTGTTAGTTGATATCCATTTTCTTGATTGCCTTTGATCTTAGTTATTAATACCTTCTAAATCCTTGAATTATCAAAAGGAACATAAAACCTTTTCCAACAATTACAATAGTCTTTAATTCACAATCACACACACACATAAACATGCACATACACAATCATATTAGATTTTCACTTACAATCATATAACATACACACACATACACATACACATACACATACTATTGTGAAGTAAGATTCAATATTGATTCAAAAAATCACAATACGTTTTCATTCACAATCATACACACACATACATATGCTATTGTGAAGTAAGAATCAATGTTGGATCAAACAATCACAATAGATTTCATTCATAATTATGCACTCCAATACACATACATATACTATTTTGAAGTAAGAATCAATATTGATTCAAACAATCACAATACATTTTTACTCACAATCATACACACACATATGCACATATACACAAACATACACTCACATCCATACATACACAGACATGCACACACATGCACACATACATAGACATGCATACAAACACATGGACATTCATACATACATACATATGTATACACACACATATACACACATACATAAATGCACACATATGCATACACACTCATACACATATAGATACTTGCACATATACCTACACACAGATAGACACACACACTTACATGCATACACATGTATATGCATACATACATAGACACATGCATACACACACATGGACATATACACACACATATTCATACACACACATGCACATGCACACACATGTACATACACACACATACACACATATACACACACATACATACACACACATACACACATGCACAAATATAGACATATATGATATGCATACACACACATTTACAAATGCACACATATGCATACACACACATAGACATATAGGTACTTGTGCATATACACATACACATATACGTACACACACATACACTCACAGAGACACACACATACACTCACAAGCACACATACATACAAATGCATACACATGCATATGCATACATACAGACACATGTATACATGCACATGCACATACACACACATATGCATACACACACATGTGCATACATTGTCACTTGCATTTGTACACACACATGTATATTTATACATATATAGACACATGCATATGTATATATACATAAACACAAGCACATACACACACATATGCATATACACATACATATATACATATACACATATATACACACACATAGAAGCACATATACACTCACATGCATACATACACTTATATGCATACATACATATATGCACTTACATAGATAGGCATATACATATACACATACACATACATACACACACATAGACACACATATACACTCACATGCATACATACACTCATATCTATACATACACACACATGCGTACACATGCATATGCATACATACATTCACACATGCACATACACATACATATGCACATATACACACACATACACTCACATGCATACATACACACACATGCATTCATGAAGTATTTCGATGACGACGCACCTTAGTGCGCTCTCCTTCTTGAGAGCTCCATGATTATATACTCGGAGTAGAAAACTCAGCTCCTGAGGTCGCACACAGTACTTTGCACAGATGTTGCAGAATACACAGAAAACAAAATACATTGGGAGCATGAAGAGAGACTTCTTAGGTCTCACAAATGCAGTCAACCTTATAGTCTGTGGCTGACCAGGCCACTATATGTTTTATTACAGAACATATACAAAGAAGTGTCAAGTGGCCATTTGGCCTTTCACATGGACACTAGCGGTAACAATATCCCACTAAAGGCCACTATGGCCAAAGTAACTATGGGAGAAAAAATAAAGAATGATAAAGAATACCTGAGTGTAAGTATACAAACTATACCTCCTACTTGATGGGCATGTTACACATTAGACAAGTGACTGTGTAAGATCAGGAATCAAGTAACCCCCATCAAGTGACAACAGTGTTAAAAGCTATCATGTGGTAGAGCTTTAGTCAAAGCATCCCAACATTATCTCGAGTGTGAACCTTCTCAAGAATAATGCGCTCAGTGGCTAAGCAATCTGTAATGAAGTGATACCTCACCTCAATGTGCTTGGTCTTTGCATGATAGACCGGATTCTTAGCCAAAGCAATGGAACTCTGACTATCACTCAGCAAATGAGGTACATGTTAAGGTAAACCCATATCACAGGCAAGACGAGAAAGCCACAATGCTTCCTTACATGATTCACTTGCTGCAACATACTCTGCTTCTCTGGTGGAAACAGTTATACATTCTTAAAGACGAGATCTCCAAAAGATAGCACCTCCAGCAAAATGAAAAATGTACCTTGATGTGGACTTACAATTATCTACACAACCATCATAGTCAAAATCTGTGTAACCAATAATGGATGCTTTCCCTCTACCTAAGCATAAACACTTGTCCTTAGTGCCACTTAGATATCTTAAAATCATCTTGATCGCTTCCCAATGTTTCTTGCCAAGATTAGACAGATATCTACTCACAACTCCCACTGCAAATGCAATGTTTGGTCTCATAGCTACCATAGCATACATGAGACTACCAAAAGCAGACTGATAGGGAATTTTGTTCATGAACTCTTTCTCCTCATCTAACAGGTGGATGAGGAGAAAAGATTAGACAGATATCTACTCACAATGTTTCTTGCCAAGATTAGACAGATATCTACTCACAACTCCCACTGCAAATGCAATGTTTGGTCTCATAGCTACCATAGCATACATGAGACTACCAAAAGCAGACTGATAGGGAATTTTGTTCATGAACTCTTTCTCCTCATCTAACAGGTTCAAGTGTCAATCGTTGTTGAAGATGAACATGTGCAGACTGATCTGAATGGAAATTCTCTTGAACATCCCTATGTGCAGCATTTTTATGCATGCTAACCGGAGTACTAGTATCCTATAGTCTTCTCACTTCAACCTCCTTAATGGGCTGTTTATGCATCTTAGACTCATTGAAAATGACATCACTACTTCTTATCACTGATCATGTTTCAGGACCCCATAAGCGATATCCAAACTATCCATCTCAAACATATCCAAGAAAAACGCATTTCTTTGACTTATGATCCAAATTTTGTCTACGATTCTTGGGTATATGAACATATGCTTCATACCCAAAATTGACAGAACAATGCTCACAAAATGGAAAATCGGAGAAACATAACACACGTAGGTAGCCAGAACGAGAAAGATTTTCCATTCCACTATGTGATATATGGCCCAAATGACCATGCCAAATACAAGCCATAAGCTGTTCAGTAACAGCTAACAAGTGTTCTTTCTATGATATAAATAAATGATAAAGTGAGCCAAATTTGCTTCCTTTTGCAATAACCATATTACACTTTGATATGCAAAAGGACTGAGCATAGAAGAACACCTTGTAACCAAGGTCATCAAGTTGACCAAGTGATATCAAACCGTGTGACAACTGAGGTACATGACGTACATTATGCATTCTAAATTTTGAACCATCAATGAATCACACAACCACATCTCCAATCCCCACAACATCACACTGGTAAGAGTCACCAAGTCTCACGGTACCAAGAAACTTTGTTGCATAATTAGAGAACCATTCTTTGTGTGGTGTCACATGGAAAGAAGCACCAGAATCTAGCAGCCATGTGTGGGAAAGAGAATCAGCCAAACGTGCCTCAGATGGCACAATACTATCAAGTGTCAAAACATCATCATCATCACAAATAGCATTAATTTCTTCAATCTTCACACTCGAAGTAGATCGGCAGGTAACTGTTTAACATGCCCATCATCATTCTGTCCTTTACCTTTAGCATTCTTTAATGCATAACAGTCTTTCTTCATATATCCTTTCTTATGAAAATAATGGCATTCGATGTGCATCTTCCTTGATTTACTTCTACTTTTATTTCGTTGACCATTCTTTTCCTTGTTCTTGCTCCTGCCACGTTATTGATTCTTTCCTTGGTAAGAACCACAAACATTATATGCATCTCCACTCTGAGTGCCAACCATATATTTTCTACGAATCTCCTCACTCAAGGGTGCTTCACATATGTCATCATAGACAAGTTTACCACTAGGTGCACTATTGCTAATAGCTATGAAAAATGTATCCCATGATGATGGCAAGGTGAATAACAACAATACTGCTTTCATTTTGTTATCCATATCCATTTTTTGAGCATGTAACTCGGAGAATATAGTGTCAAAATCATTTAGATGAGCAGCAACACTATTTGTATCCTTCATATGAAGGTCATATAATTTTCTCATCAGATACACTTTATTTAATGCCGTCTCTTTTTCATATGTATTCCATAACTTCTTCCAAAGCCCGTGTACACTTTCACAGTCTAATACTGTAAAGTAAACATTAATTGCCAGGTGCACGCAAATGGTAGACTTTGCCATTTCATCTAACTCATCCCAATCATCTTCATCCATGTTAGTAGGTTTCTTTAAAATCCCATTTAGTCGCTTCCATTGTCTCCTTTGAATCAGCACATCTTTAATTTGATTCTTCCATAGAGCAAAGTTTCTGCCATCAAATTTTTGGATCTCAAAATGGTCTTTGCCCTGCAAGTTATAACTCCTCTTCAAAACACTAGCACTAGACCATCATCCATCGGATGAGCCTGAGACCTTTGATGCCATGATGGTAGAGAACTCAATGGAATGATAATGGAGCTAGAAGAGTCCGAACACCAATGAATAAGTGTATCAAGAAGTAAATCGACCACTCTATAGTTGACAGAACCGAAAAAAAAACTGGAAACATTTTTCTAGAGTATCCTCTACAAAATGAGCATATGACCAGTGTCAAAATATCATAAAACTGCAAGTATTGACATGTTTGCCTGCATAGTGAATCACTGACTCCACTGCATATAATCAGTTACCCAATAGAAGCCAACTAGGCTTATCGAGCACCTATGAACAACTATCATACATCTCCTATCACAAGGCTGGGTAAGTCCTCCACCTCCATCACCAAGGAGACCCCGACATCTGGGTGTCTCGTAATTAAGAAACCCTCACCATGACCCTCTTTATCAAACATAAAAGAATTTATGCAAAGAACGTAACTCCTATATCAATGACCACATGGACGTACATAAGCGGTATCCATAGAAGCATACATGATGTGTATGTGCTCAATGTATGCAGTAAAATGACACTAAAAGGCTGAATGCACAACCTAACAACTAGCCAATAACTTTAGTAAGTGTTTGTCAACTCTGATGTTTTTGGCTCAAAAAACCTACACAAATTTGGAGCGGCTACTCCCACCAAAACTGAAAACCTTCCTAGAAACCTATAGTTTTGCAAGTGTGTTGAAAAACACAGCGCCAAAGTTTGATGTTTATTGTTGGCAAAGTACAAAGAACACTCTTCTTGATGTTCACAGGCCTATGTGAAGAGAATTATGTGCAAAAGTACTCCAAAATGGCTCCAAAAGACACCCAAAAATGCTTCAAAAATAGTCTTTGAAAGCAAAGAATGAAGCTTTGAGGGACCAAAACATGTTTAAGGTAATGTCAACCTTAGTCTTTCCCCTTCTTCACAAACCATAAGAGTGTAGCTTAGTGGTAAGAGATTGTCACGGTTAAGTGAGCTCTAGGGGGAACAATACTGGGATGGGTGACCTCCTAGGAAGTACCCAAAACCTCTATCTTCCTTGATCGTTGAGGTCCTCCCTCCCGTGCAGCCAACTGCACCAACGGTGACTTCGGTGACTCTGATGACAAGGTATGCCAAGGTCTATGCCTTCGTCGCCACCTTAGTCGTAAGCCTTGGAGGAAGCCTTGGGGGGGGGGGTGCTCGCCTCCCTCACACAAAAGGAACAAAGATTTTTTCATCGAAATGCTTTGATATCAGTGAAGTATTTTGATGATGATGCACCTTAGTGCGCTCCCCTTCTCGAGAGCTCCACAATGATATACTCGGAACAGAAAACTAAGCTCCTAAGGCCGCACACAATACTTCGCACAGATGCTGCAGAATACATAGAAAGCATAGTACACAGGGAGCATGAAGACAGACTTCTTAGGTCTCACAAATGTAGTCAAACATAGAGTCTGTGCATGACCACACCACTATATGTTTTATAAAGAACATATACAAAGAAGTGTTCAGTGGCCGTTTGGCCTCTCACATGGACACTAACGGTACCAATTCATACATAGACATGCATACACACATGCACATACATACATACATACATACATACATACATACATACATACATACATACATACATACATACATACATACATACATACATACATACATACATACATATATACATATATACATACATGTTCAGAATATGAGATTGCATCTCACTTTTGTATCTTGGAGTCACTCTATTTTATTACATTTCCATTATATTTCCATTTTATATTATATCCATTTTATTTGGGTACCCTTCATTTGCTTCTAGCAGATGTATTCATTCTCCTTTCAAGGGAATTATCCCACATGAGATGTACTTTGGAGAGCCCCTCCCAAATCTATATAAGGAGGACCTCTCCCCCATTTGTATTTGGTTAGAAGCTTGAGGAGCTTACTCCATGCTCTTGGCAAGCTCATTTCTAATCCACATGAGTTTACCCATTTCATAGTCTACTCATTTTGAGTCTCACACACTCTTTGTTTTGTGAGTACACTATTCTTTTCATTTTGCTTTTGCATGTGTACTCTCTACATGGTATCAGAGTGCTAGGTGGAGGTCTTGGTGGTGTGTTTGGTGGTCATTTTGGTGGTGTGCTTTCTCCTCATTGAGAGAAGCATTTTTGCCATCAATGTTTGGGACTCATTTCCTCATTTGCCCACCCTCCCACCCTTTTCTTCATCATTTTGTACACCTTTTATCCCATTTTCCACAAAGGAGAAGAGAGCTTTTCTTGGCGTGCATCATCTTTCTAGCAGAAAGATAGAGAGAGAGAGATAGAGACAAAGCAAAGTAGGAATTCTTCTCCAGCACTTCCTTTCTTTCAGGCTCAGAATACTCGTACCTTTCAAGTTATTCAAACAGAGACTCTTTACACTTTGTGTCGTGGACATGGAGTCCATATTAGCTGTGTATCTTCTCTGCATCAAAGAAAGAGTGAGCACAAGAGAGAACCACCTCTGTAGTTGATGGAAAGAAGCTCCATGCGTGCCATTTCTTCGTATCTCGCAACCATCATATGGCTCCATTGTGCTTAACGCTCCTAATCCCTGTGCATATTCTTAGCGCTTTAGTCCATCTCTGCCAGCCATAGAGAGAGAGAAAGAGAGATATAGTGGGAGAGCCATAGAAGCAGAGAAAGTCCTGTTTCTCCATTGTGTTGCTCTGCCCTCATGATGGTGCAACTATATATCCACATTAGTCATAGAGCCCTATCTCTAAGGCACTACACTCTATTCCAGAGAGGTAGAGAGAGAGAGACTTTTGAGCCACTACTTGATATAATTCGTATGCATCTGATGAATCTTTCCATCTCGTGGACTCTAACTAGGCACTATTTGTATATTTGGCACACGAATCTCATGCTGCATATTGGTTTAGTGCATCAGGCCACCTTGTTGTGGCATTGATTGTGTTTCATGGCATGGAGCGCCAGCCTATTCACATGATCTTGTCAGTCATCACTAGCACAATGTGTGGGATACATATTTGCATCAACAACCACTCAAGAGGTTGACTCCAATGCATTTACATTCAGATGTGTGCCATTCTTAGAAACTCTATCCGCACGAAGAAATCCACATAAACCTAATAGATGTATTGCACAGTCCTTGCTGACTCGATAGTGACCCACTTGATATATTAAGTAATGCATAACAATTCTACCACTTTCTTAACTATAATCTTTGCTACACTATTTGGAACTAAGTGCCCCTCATTGTACACCAAGTAATATAAGAAAAGACTTTGGGTGTGTGTGTAATTGTGGGTTGGAGGCTAGTCTAAGTCCACTCACAAAGTACTTCGGTTGCCGTGCGTATTTAGTCTGCAACGGGCTAATCTAAGCCCTCTTCTTGCATCGACTCACCTTGGTTTTTTTGCAAGAGTAGAGCTAATCTAAGCCCCTCCCCCCGCCCCATCTAAGCTTCCCCCACCCCACACTCAAACTTTCTAATGTCTAAGAGTGAAGCTAGCACCTCATCGATGGAAAATATTTTATCTTCTTTCACACCCCTAATTATGCCCAAGGATGAAAGGTTAAATGGGCAAAACCATAATCTTTGGAAAGATGTAATGAGAGCATATTTGTACACCAATCTCCTTCACAATGTAGTTGATGGGTGCAAACTTGAGCCCAATAAGGCCAGCAACCTCGACTCATGGCATATCTAGAATGTTAAGGATAAAAGGGCATTAGGCCAACTTTTACTAGCCTATGATGAACTCACCAAAGCACACACCATGGTTTATAAAACATCCAAGGAAGCCTAGGATACTTTAGTAGCCCTATTTGAAGATAAAATACTCTCAAAAATCTATTCTTTAGAAGCAAAATTCCATAACCTAACTATTCGACCGCAAGATACAATCACCAAAGTCATAGCTCAGTTTGAGTACTACCAATGCAAGCTAGGACTTTTTGGTAAGCAAATTTCTAGTGAGGATATGGCCATCAGGCTATTTAACAAACTACCTAGGTCATATGAACCATTTGTAACGACCTTATACAATTAAGGGCAAGCACTCACTTGGGAAGAAGTCTGTTGCTTCTTCATGAATCTTGGCAATAGACCCAGGCTACCCAAGAAACATCCATGAAGGCTAAAGACACCTTCCACGAACATAGAGAGCAAGAAGGTGATCAAAAATCAAAGGACAAAGGTAAGAAGAAGTTCACTTGGAATTTTTGTGGAAAGTCTGGCCACATCAAGAAATATTCCTTCAAGAAAAAGAACAAGGACAATTCTAAGTCTAATTCAAAGAGTGAACATCATTCTCACTACTTAAGTGAAGATCTGTTTCTCACAACTGAACACAAAGCACTTGTGGCAACCACTTCCAAGAAAGAATGGATTTTTTATAGTGGTGCTTCTTCCCACATGTGCCATGACAAAGATGATTTTCATGAGTTTGAAGAGCATAAAGGTCAAGTGTATCTTGGAGACAACAAGTGTTGGTGCAAAGTGCAAGCCTACACATTTCGGTAGAAGATTCATGAACAATTGAAGCCCCATGGAAACCCTTGCTAGGAGGATTTTATCCTTTACATTTGTAAAAGTTATTTTTAAACTTGGAAGAATCTTTGTAACTCTCAACAAAATCGTGGAGTTGATTGATAGAGAAATCAAGACTTTATGTTAGAGAGAATAACTCCTTGATTGGTGGATTACTTTTAGAGAGAGCCAAAAGTTGAATTCAAATTCAAATTTGAATGTAGCACTTATAAAAGTGGCTTGAAAAAGTCACGGGTATAAGCAATCTAATTCCCAAGTTCTCCATTACCATATTGTAAGGAAGTGAGGTCTACACTGTAGCCTACACTACTCACCATCATTAGGCTATGATTTTCAAGCCTATGATCATGTACAACATTGTTCATTAATAGAATAGATCTACATTACTCATCTATGATCTCTCTGCTATAGTCATTCATTACTATCACATTGTACAGCTAATATCTCAGTCATTTCTCCACCATTTTCAATGTTTTGTAGCTTGTTGGAATCAGCTCCATGTTCTACAATGTTCTACACGCTTGTTGGACATCCCAAGAGAATCGGGAAACATTTTCTTTATATTTCGCTTCCAACACAAAGGCTAGGAAGAACCAATTGTGGATTGAGTTTACCACCCAAAGAAAGCAATCCAAGCAAGGCATCTCAGAGTATGTGACCAAAGTCAAAGATGTGGCAAATGCGTTGGCAAGCATAGGAGAAGAAATTAAAGAGGAGCACATTGTAAGACAAGTAATCAATGGTATTAAAGCTCATGAAAAATGGGAGAGCTTCACAACTGCCATGGACTTATACATGGACATGTAGATTCCAGATCTTACCACACTCATGGGGCAATTATTTACCCATGAGGCCAAGCTCAACAAGAATGGAGATTCATCAAGAGGTAATAGCTCTTCTGCCCTATACACTGATAAAAGTAAGTCCAAAGAGAAAGGCAAGAACAAAAAGGTTGAAGATCAAGGAACTACCTCCCAAGCCAACTATGTAGGGAGAGGTAGAACCTCAAGAGGAAGGGGCACAAGAGGTAAGCAAGGTAGGGGGAGACCTGATAACTCCTCACCATGTGATATTTGTGGATTGTCAAAAATGGCATTTTCTTTTTGTTGTGGAAGAGTATTTCTTTTTAAGGTTGGAGGAAACAAATCTTCCCTATTTTTTGGTTCAGGTAAGACAATTGAGAGTAAAGGTAAAACTCTAGATAAGTTACGATCATATTCTAGAGAATGTAAGGTTTCATCTAGAACTCGATCTTTAACTATTTCTATTTCTTCTAATTTGTTACTAATCTCGTTTTCACTGATTTGATTAAACATACTTTCAATACCTGGGGATAAAAGAATACCTAAAATAAAAGAACTATCTATTTCTTTATTTTTAGTATCAGACTTACTTGTAGATGCTATATTTTCAGACATAAGAAAGTGTAATGTAAGAATTTAATTAAACTGTATAGTAGAAATGCTAAAACTTTAGAACCAAAACTAGTCCTATACAAATGCTTGTAAAATGTTCTAATAGAGATTTTAGAAGATATTCCTATAGAAAAGCTTAATGCGCGATTTTATAATTCAAAGACCATATAATGAAATTAGGATTAGCGGCATTAAAGCAGCTTCTATCTCCTAAATCTCACCAAGTTCTCTTCAGTGCTCATCAATTCTTCTTCAAAATGATCTGCAGGAAGACCATGAGGAGAAAAAAACACAAGTGTTAATTACGTTTCTTATGCATATGTAACCACACACTCACATACATTCTCATATAAATATATCTATTTCATATGCTTACATATAAAACATTAATTTTAACATGCATACTCATAAATTAGTATGTACTTCTACTGCAATTATGTTCATCCTTATCGTGCATTTATGCACAAGTAATCATATATATTTAACTCATGCACACATCTACTTCATATAGGCATATGCACATACACTCATTCATATCACCTATCTACTTCATATATGCACATGCACTCATGCACTCTTACACATGCACTCATGCACTCTTACACATGCACTCATGCATACAACTCATTCATATGCATATGCACTTACTATTATATGCACTCATGCATATATACACATGTACTTATGCCTCATTCACATCATACCTACACATGCATACATCACAATTCATATGCATACACATACAATTCACATGCATACGTGCATCATACATTTATGTTCGCATGCATACATGCATCATCTCATATGTGCATGCACTCTTGCATACATACACATATACTCATGCATATGTATCCATCACATACATATGTACTTATGCATCCATATACATGCACTCACAGATATGCTTTCATCACGCACATGCATTCATAAATATGCACTTTCATATGCACGCATACAATCACTCTGCACCTCTCCCCCCCTCCTTCTCAATCGTCTGCGGTAGACAAGACACTGACAGAGAGAGATAGAGAGAGAGAGAGAGAGAGCTTCTGCTTCTTTCCCTCCTCCATCCTTGGTTGCAGACGATGGTCAAAGACGGACAGAGATGGAGAGAGAGAGAGAGAGAGCACTCTGCACCTCTGCCCCCTTCATCCATCCATCGATAGTAGAGCGCACAACAGACGGAGACAGACGGAGACAGAGAGAGAGAGAGAGAGAGAGAGAGAGAGAGAGAGAGAGAGAGAGAGAGAGAGAGAGAGAGAGAGAGAGAGAGAGAGAGAGAGAGAGAGAGAGAGAGAGAGAGAGAGAAGAGCTTCCCCCCCTCCTCCATCGACTGCAGGTTGACGCACGTGAGCGACAGAGAAGGGGAGAGAGAGAGAGAGAGAGAGAGAGAGAGAGAGAGAGAGAGAGAGAGAGAGAGAGAGAGAGAGTTTTTGGTTGAGTTTTTTTATGTATGTGTGCATATAACTGAATATGTGTTAAAATGCATGAGCATTTATGAGCATATGCATATAATTTAGTGTGTATGCATGTATGAATGAGAGTGCATGCATGAGTGAGTATGCATGTATGCATGTGTATGTATGATGCATGTATGCATGTGTATTATGCATGTGAACTGATGCATGTATCCATGTATATTATGATTTATGCATATGAATATATGTATGATGCATGAAAGCATGTGTATTGTGATGAAGTGCATGATGCATGTATGCATGTGTATTGTGATGAAGTGCATATTTATGAATGCATGTATGTGCGTATGCATAAATGCATGTGAAAGAATGCATGAGTGCATATGCATATAAGTTGCATGCACGAGATGTGTGAACATGTGCATATTAAAGTTAGATGAAGTTCATGTATGCATGTAAATGTATGAAGTGAATGTATGCATATGTATGTGTTATGCATAAATGCATGTGAAAATATGCATGAGTGCATATGCATATAAATTGCATGCATGAGATGTGTGTGCATGTGCATATTAAAGTTAGATGTGATGCATGTATGCATGTGAAGTGGGATGCATGTATGCATGTAAAGTCTGATGCATTTATGCATGTGTAGGTATGATAAGTATAATGAATGTATGCATGAGAGATGTGTGCATGTGTGCATGAGAGAGGTGTGTGCATGTGCATGTATGTTGGTAGTAGTCAAGGAATCGAAGGAGTTGCAAGACAAGGCAGCCTAGGAAGGGAGTCGGAATGAAGAGAAAGCACAGGCAGACACAGTAGTCAAAGAAGATCTAGCAAGTAGGCCATTTCAATTTTTTCGGCATCAAGGAGTTGGGCACACAAGAAGAAGGAGCAAGTAGGGAGCTCCAGGAAATGTATGTCAAAATGTTAGAAGAAATCCCTACAAAAATAGTGATTTTCATCACTAAAAACCATTGTAAATACCATTTCACATTTTTGTAGCTCCATTTTGTCCAAGACAAGGAGTCCTTGAGCTTGAGGAGCTTTAGAAGTACATACCTATCAGTTTTCACATTTTTTAGACTCCGTTTGAACCTCCAAATAAGGTAGAGAACCTAATTTTTAACTAGGCCGGACACTAGGTCTAGACTAGGCCAAAACCTAGTCAAAAACTATAAATAGAGCTAGAGAGCTCATTTTTGAGGGCAGCTTGTAATTGAATTGAACTTGTATGAGCTTTTTGAAAGTAATCTAAGAACTTCATTGCTTCTCACTCTTTGTCTTGCTGTGTGTGCGCGTGTGTGTGTATGTGTGTGCATGTTTGTGTGCTTCTCACTCACGCACTTGTGCCTTCACTTGTTCGAGGTCATCATACCATCCTCTTGTCTTCCCGGATTGTCATTAAAGGAGGTGCTACTCATCACTGAGCTACACCAAATTTTGGCGCCGTTGCCGGGGATCGAGCTTTGAGGACGAGCGTGTGATGGTAAGACGTAGAGTTGACGTGTTGGAGTTATAGGTATTTTCTTCACTATTATCTATTTTCTTTTGTTTTTCTCATCACCATCATCATCCTCACCATCCCCCACATCCGTCTCCATCATCGCAAAAAATTTCAATTTTTGGTCATATCACCCCACCCATACCATTCCCCTCATTTCACTTGTGAGAGAGAGCGAGAGAGCATTTGTGTGCTTGTGATTTTCTGTGTTTTTTGAGATTTTCTGCAGGAATCAGCATCCCCAGCAGCTGCACCAGCTCCAGCAGGTAAAAAATTGACTGTGCATGTCCCGAGGCGTTGACCTCTGTCAATTGCGACCGACAGAAAAACTGCTCTGTTTGCTAAACAAAGTACATATCCATGATCTACAGGCCTAGAGCTTCCCAAAAATGTGTTTAAATTTTTGAAACTCCTCAGATTTCTGTCAATCGCGATCGACAAACCACGATGGACACCTGCCGACGGCTCTATCAATCGCGATCGACACGTCAATTGTGACCGACAGAGTCAACGACTGACTGACGACGACGAACAAAACCTACGCGTTACACGTGTCAATCGCGATCGAGCCATCAATCGCGATCGACCAGTCAATCGCGACTGACAGCCCCGACGGCCCTGTCAATCGCGACCGACACAGTCAACGATTGCTTGACCACAACGGACAGACCCTCGCGACTGACCTTTCAATCGTGATCGAGCCATCAATCGCGACTCACAGAGTCAACGACCCTTTGACCACGACTGACTGGAAATCCGAGCCACGTGTCAATCGCGATTGACCCATCAATCGCGACTGACAGCCACGACGGACCTATCAATCGCGATCGAGACATCAATCGCGACTGACAGCCACGACGGACCTGTCAATCGCGATCGACACATCAATCGCGATTGACCTCTCAATCATGACTGACAGAGCTTGCGAACGCGATAGAAGGGCAAATTTGACCAATTTTTTAGGGCAAAAAGTAGTGGGCTATTTTGGTCAATTTGTGGGATAAACACTAGGGGTTAGCATTGCATGGTGAGGCCGCAACCCAAGTAATTCAAGAATTCCTGCCTGCCTGATTAGACTGTTTTAAATCTTGTTTTAGCCCCAAAACCTTGAACGGACATAGCTTCCTCATACGAAATCCAATTGCTGTGATTTTTGCTGTAAAAGTTGGTAGAATTAATGTCACGATTATTAAATAGGATAATTTGAAGTTGGCCATATCCCGAGGTAGGAAAAAATTGAGGGTCCCTTGGGATTGTTTTCCATAAAGGCAAAAAGGCATTTGGGTTTGTGAATTACATGCATGAAAGTGATCTGTCTGTCATCTGAATTCAATTGAGGAGCTAACTGTGGACTTTTTCATGCTCTTTGAGAGCATAGAAGGGTACTCGAAGCAAGAGTAAGTGCGAGCTTAGGAACACGCTTCTTGGGCATACAGGGGCAACCAAGGGAAGAACTTAAGGTTGGAAATTCTCAACACCCTCTATCAATCCCTAGCATAGGCTAAGTACGGATAGAGGTTTTGATTAAATAGGAACACGTTAAGAACTACCAAGTCCAAGAACTCTAATCACTCAAGTGCAAGTGTTAGGAGATTACAAATTGCAAAACAACCTAAGGGAAAGAAATTAAATCGAGCGACCGCACTCAAAGTACGAGAAAACTTAAGTGTTCCTTGCGACGAAGATTAATTGGACAAGAAGTGACACCCTAAGAGCAATTAAAAACGAACAAGTGACTAATACAAAAGAACTCAGCAACGCAAAGTGTACTTGGGAAAATTTGGGATTATTCAATTGGGCTTATGAACCTTAGATCAGGATGACACCTAGGGACAGATAGACAAAGTCTTAGATCTTTAGAGGCTAGTGTCAATCATACTGCTAAGTCTTGGGCCCAGCAGTTGAGCCGTCATTCGTACTACCCTAGCTCTGAGACGAGCGAGTCTGAGATGTCCCACGGTATGGAGAGACCTACAGGAAGTTCTAGGATGACATATTTACATAGGGTGGGAGGCCCTTACAAGATGCAACTCGAATACCTTACGACCAACCGATTAGGTGCTAGCATCTATGAGGACGGCCTAGGAAGATCTGTGGTCTAGATTAAAAACCCGGACCAGTCCATTGGAATAGAACGCCCAGCTGTCAAGTTCGAAAATGGAGCATACCTTGATAAAGAAGGAACCATATACGTAGTCACCAGTCACCCGGAGAGGACAGATGAATTCGGGAATGTGATCCCTAAAACGGACTTAGGTGACCTAGAGCAAGGAAACATGGGTGGAGAACCTAGAACCCCCCGAGGCAAATCTGTTCTCACTAGGATTATCACACCTCAATGGATTCCCCAAGACAATAAGAGCATAGATCTACTCCTGAACCGAGAGACTGATGAAGCCTTTTGGAGATATAGACCTAATCAGCCGAGTGAGGTAGGAACCATCATGATATATGAGTTCAAAGATCCTGATAGCCCAGGTAGAGTGACCTACTTAGATCACGCTTCAGAAAGGATCTTTGTGGTTACAGAAAATGATAGGCATGCTTACACTTGGAAAGGTGAATTCATTTTCCCCCAACCAAGATCAAATGTGTCATTCGGTCACCAAGGAGCGGGAACCTCCCACACCCATGAAACTCAAAGAGACAGACATAGAGATAGACCGGAGGTAAGCTTTGCCAACCTAGTGGGAAGAGACAGAATGAGAACGGAAACAAATAGAGGGGAACCTGAAGGATTTAGAGCCCCAAGGAATCAAAGGAATACAGATGACTTCCCTTTGCCAAGGCCTAGGGAACACACCAGGATTTTGAGACCGACTCAGTTAGTTAAGTCCATGAAGAATTACTTCGATGGCACAGGAGACCCATATGATCATGTGGCCGAGTTTAGGCAAGTCTTGAGAGCTGAACAAGTTGAGGACCTATTCACGCAGTACAATGCCTTTGGTCTGACACTTAGGAACACAGCCCTTACATGGTTTCAACCCTTGAATGAGAGATAGTTCAGGAGCATAGAACAACTCTTGGAGGCTTTCATCACCAAATTCTCCAAAAGTGGCATAAGGCATAACACTTCCTCATTGATATACAGCTTCAAGCAGACCCCTCAAGAGACTGTGAGACTTGCTGGAAGAAGATTTAGGCCGTACCTTGAGAGATGCCCTGTCCCTGAGTTACCCACACCTGCCAAACAAGTGGCTTTATTCTTGGATGGATTGCTAAGTACCAAGTTGAGATCCTATGTGTACTTGAAGGACCCTAGGACCATAGAAGAGTGTGTACGCATGTGCATCGACATTGAGGATAACCTAGGGGAGGAGTTAGAGCTTTCCAAAATCTACAAAGATTCAGATATTGCCTCTAGCCTCTCTTCATCGCAATCCACATCAATTGAGGAACTTGCGAAGAAAGTAGCTCAAAAACTAGGTGTCTCTAGTAAGCAAATTCCTAGATTTGCCCTAGTAAAGAGGTGCTATACTTGTGGTGGTGACCATATGGCAAACGCATGTCCCATCATGGCTCGACCCTAGGTGAATCCTAGCAGCCAATATCGCACCATAGAATGGAGATACACAAATCACACAGCACAAGATTGCCCATACAATAAGCAAGCAGTTAGACAAACCTACCATCAGCCCTATCCACAACAGGGAAGATACCAGAACCAGTACCCCCCACAACAATATGGTAGACCGCAGCAACGCTATCAACAACCCTACCAGAACCAACAAAGGCCACAGCCGGTGTTAGCTCAACAACCTCCAAACCCCGCTAATGTGATTCCTATAAAGTATGCAGCAGATGAGGAAAATTTGAATAGAGCTATAGTGCCAATAACACCACTGCTATCAAAAAGTGACCCAAGCGATCATAGCTTTGATTCTACACATATTGATAGTCCACAGGCTTACTACATGCAATCTCCTGAACATGGTGAGTCCTACTACAGTGAAGAACCAGGTGAACCTAGTTGGGAACCAGAGTACAAAAATGTAATGTACACAAACCCTAACTCAAGACCCCAACCTAGGCAGGTAAGACCTCCATTCCCAAGAGGACCATGCTACAGATGTTAGGGAGATCACCTCATTTGTGATTGCCCTTTACCTCCACCTACACAACCCCAGTCAGTAACAATACAGGCTTTTGTCAAGACTGCGGGAAGGAGCATCTCTTACGAGATTGCCCAAAGAATCCTAATAATATGCCAAAAATAACTCCAATTAACGCTATTGGCTTAGTTGTAGACTCAATAGGAAGTGTCACTTCCACTGCACGAGTGCAAGTGGTCACTAGGGCCCAGGCTTTGCAACAGAACGCAGGAATAGGCCAGGAGAAGAGTGCAGAGGTTAGTGAAACCGAGAGCATAGCCAAGAAACGGTCGAGAGCCTGGAAGGATAGTCGAGAAAGAATGAAAAGGCAATGGTCTAAAAAGATGAGCGACTTAGAAGAAAGCATAAGAGAAACAAAAGCCAAAATTATGGAACTCACCTCTCAAACAAACTCTCACATACCACCACCACCCTCACTTCCATCACCATCTAATCCACCATCTGTCCACCTACCTCAGACCATCCCACCAGCCCCTAGAGTAGGATCAGTGTTAGCTGACCCCACTCCTGAAGACATAGACATGATGCTTAAGGCATATCAGGCCAGAATCCAAGAAGGGCCAAATGTGACGGATCATGACAAGTGCTACCCTAGAGCTGACCTAGAGATAGAGAGAACTAAGCTATGTGCAAAAATGGTCGCATTGGCTCAGACCATGTTTGAAGCCAGTCGCCTTTTTAACTACTCAGGCTCAGCTAAGACACAATTGCACTTGGATGGACTCCTAGAGAATTTAGAAAGCATAATTGCAAGATCTGCCAAGGAAGAAAAAACTCAAGAAAGAGATGAGGCAAGCAAAAACATAAGCCATCCCCCACAGGCAGCTTATGTACCCAATTCCACTGAACCAGACACCTCCTCTTCTATGAATAGGTTTACTCCAGAATTCCTACGAGAGATTCAAGAAGACAAATCGGCTAAAGAAAGTGAAGTCCCTCCTCCCATTGAACTTGTGGATGACACGCAGGATCAATTCCCACAAGATATTCCATCCATTTATGGAGAGCAGGAGAGCACCCAGTCTCAAGCGAGATTAGACTTTGAGTCTAATTCTTTACATGAATTACCCCACTTCACAGGCCCATGGGAAGCCAAGTCTACCTGTATGAGAGCCCCCACAATCATGGTAAGAAATGAAGACTCACTCATACCTAGGAATACGGAGGTAGTGGAAAATACTAAAGTGCAGTCCAACCTCACTTTAGAAGAGCTACTCAAGGTTAGGCCAGAGCTATGGAAACATGTAGCCAAACAAGTACCAGAGATAGCAAAACCTCGTTCACAAGTAGGTGCTCAGAGGACAGTGCTAGAAATTCCTCTAGACAAGATAGGAGAGATGAGTGAAGGTGAAGAAGGAAACACCTATCTTCCCATTACCCATCAGGGATACACAACCAAGGCAATTCTGGACTCAGGTGCAGGAGTTGCCATTGCTACCACTTCCCTATGGAAGCGGTGGGGCAAGCCAGCACTCAGGCCCACAAGGATGCATTTGCAAATGGCTGATGGCCACATAGAGAGGCCTTTAGGACTACTTGAAGGAATAACTCTCACCACATGTGGTGTAGAGTTTGAGCACACATTTGCCATCTATGATTTTAGCAAGAATCATGCCTATGAGATGATTTTGGGAAGACCATTTATGCAACAGTTGCAAGTGGTCCAAGATTGGGGAACCAATTCCTTGTATTTGCAACACTTAGGTGTTACGACCAAAGTCAATCTCAAGGATTACTCTCATAGAGATGTACCGCCTATTCACTGGAATCCCATCCATAGAGCCAAGGAGGACACGGAGTTTGTGCATTCTATAGGATCAGGATCCTCATGGATGCATGACGACACTCACTTATGGATGTGTAAAGTGGTCGTAGAAGAAGAGGAGAGAAGAAGCCAGAGAGATAGGTGCAAAAGAAACCCATAGATCCATTCAAGATCCAGCCTATGCACCTGTAGTTTTTCCTGATGAAGAGTTTGAACCCCACGGCTAGGCAAAAATTTTAGCAACCATGGATGTAGCCATCAATGAAGAACAATGGACACCCCACTATGATGAGGATGGCTATGACATCTCAGTCTTCTCCATAGAGCCAATCATGGGAGATGCAGTCTTAGAAGAATGTGAAACTAGTCCTGATGCAATTGAGGATGCAAGCGACTTCGATCTAGAATCAATCATTATGGACCCACCTTTTGCATCAGATGAAGAATACTTCTCTGAAGTGGAATTTCAAACCCAAAGGCACAGAGAGCTTACAAATGATGTAAGGCTAGCCACACATGTGACCCCGAAGGAAGAAGGAAAGAAAAGAAAGAAGAAAGAAGTCACACTAGAAGAGGAAGAATCTTTGTTTGAGGTCCCGGAAAATTTTAAGAAATATGAGATAGATGACAGGAGAGTCATGATCAGAATGCCTAAATGAGAGGCACAATCAGGGGAGGCCTATGATAACAAAGAAACCACCAAGAAAATAGTGGTAGCCATCGAAGAAGGAGAAGAAAGATGCACGTACATAGGCCATGACCTGACAGAAGAGGAAGAACAAGAGCTAATAGCCTTGCTAAGAGAATACAGGGATGTATTCGCTTGGAGTTACAAGGACTTGAAAGGTGTGGACCCTGACATATGCTCACACACTATCCCCATGACCTCAGATGCCAAACCTTCTAAGCAAAAGCCATACACATATAATGATAATTATGCCGCCAAGATCAAAGAAGAGATAGATCTTCTGGTAGAAGCTGGATTCATCTATGAAATTGAGCACACTGAATGGGTATCCCCCATTGTAGTGGTGCCCAAGAAGAATGGGAAGCTACGTGTATGCATTAACTTGAAAAAGGTCAATGTAGCCATAATCCGAGATAACTATCCGCTTCCTATCACAGAGCATCTCTTAGAAAGAGTAGCAGGCAAGGAAGTGTACAGCTTCCTCGATGGATTTTCAGGCTACAATCAAGTAGCCATAGCTCCAGGAGATCAGCATAAGATGGTTTTTTCCAGTGAATGGGGCATTTTTGCCTTTAGGGTAATGCCATTCGGGCTTACCAATGCACCAGGTACCTTCTAGAGGTTGATATGCCATGTATTTAAAGAGTTCCTGAGGAAGAACTTAGAAGTCTATGTGGATGATCTTTGTGCTCATTCCAACATTAGACAGACTCATATACCAGAACTCAGACAAATCTTTGACAAATGCAAAGAATATCAAGTCTGCTTGAACCTAGAAAAGTGTGTTTTTATGGTCAGGCAAGGCAAGATTCTAGGACACATAGTGTCAAAGAATGGCATATCCACTGATGAAGAGAAAGTGAGAGTCATAGCCGAGTTACCTAAGCCAAATAATGTCAAGGAAGTACAAACTTTCATGGGGCATTGTGGTTATTATCGACGGTCTATACACATGTATGCCATCATAGCAAAGCCTCTGTATGGACTTTTAACTAATTTTGAGTGGATTGAGGAATGTGAGAATTCCTTCAATGAGCTTAAATGGCGATTATGTTTAGCACCAATCTTGACCACACCAGATTGGAATAAGCCTTTCCATGTTCATGTGGATGCATCCAATTATGCTATTGGGTGTGTACTTGCGCAGCCTACAGGTGGAGGTAATATGGATCTTCCAATTGCCTATGCGAGTAGACAATTGAATGCTACTGAACGGAACTATACCACCACCGAACGAGAAGGATTGAGCATGGTGTACGTGGTTAAAAAGTTTAGACACTATTTTCTTGCAAATAAGTTCAAATGTTTTACAGATCACCAAGCTCTACTATACCTGGTAAACAAGCCATGTAATACAGGCAGATTAGTAAGATGGTTTCTCTTACTAATGGAATACGACTTCGAGGTTGTGGTGAGGAAAGGGAAGACCCACTTGAGAGCCGACCATCTCTCAAGGCTCACATCAAGAGAAGCCCCACAAGGAGTATCAGATGACCGTCCTGATGCTTACTTGTTTAATTTGGAAGTTGTACCTCAGTGGGCTAAGCCACTAGTGCCAGTATTGACTTACGGGCCTAACCACCCAGTAATAACCACACAGGATAGAGAGGTAGTAAAAGCCCAAAAGTACCACATCATGGCAGGAAGCATGTACAAACAGACAGACCAAGGGATATTGGCTTGTTGTGTGGAAGAGGATGAGTACGCTAAATGGTTGCAATTGGCACATGTAGGTGCAGTAGAGCAACACTACTCAAAACAACGAACCCTACAGACACTAAGGAGACTCGGAGTGCATTGGCCTACTATGGAAGCTGATGTACATAAGATATGTAAAGCAATCTGTTGCACTAAACCACCTGTGGAACATGCCACTCTATATCAAGTGTCCATAGTGCCAGATTGGAGTGAACCATTAGTAGATTTCCTGAGGACGAGAACATATCCTCAAGCTATGACACTAGCCAGACGAAGAAGTCTAGAACAAGAAGCTCTAGATTACTCACTCATTGGTGATAATCTATACAAGCGTGGTAAAGATGGTTACCTGAGACTATGTGTACATGAGAATGAATATCTCGAGATTTTGGGAACTCCTCACCAAGGTGTAGCAGGAAGACACTTTGGACCAGATCGGGTGATCAAGGCAATACTATTTGCGGGCTTCTGGTGGCCTACCCTTCACATGGATGCACATACCTATGTGAAGAGGTGTGATATGTGTCAGCGAACTCAATATCCTATATGCAAAGATGAAATGCCGCTGAAACTATGATGGGCGGACGTGCATTCTCTAAGTGGGGAATAGACTTTGTAGGTCCTATTAATCCCCCTACTAAGCGTTCACATGCTGAATACATCATTCTTGCCACAGATTAACCAAGTGGGTAGAAGTGAAAGCTACGACAAAGAATGATGCTCAGACAACTGCTAAGTTTTTGTTTGAGAATGTGTTCACTAGATACGGGCTACCTATAGAGCTGGTAAGTGATAGAGGCACTCACTTCTTGAATGAAGTTATTGAAAATCTTCTCCAAGAGTTCTTGGTAGTGCACAAGAAGTTTGCCCCCTATCACCCACAAGCCAATGGCCAAGCCGAAAGCACAAACAAGATTTTATGCAATGTGCTTACCAAATTGGTGAATAATAAACGCTCTGATTGGGACAAACAGCTACATCATGTTGTTTGGGCATACCGCGTGGCCTATAAAACGGTACTCCAAGCCACACCCTTTTAGATGGTATTTGGTCAAAACGCGGTGCTACCTTTAGACTTCTTGATTCCCACATTGAGAGTAGCACAAGAGCATGAGTGGACAGGCCATGAACTCTCTTCGATAATTTTTGACCTTGAACGACTAGGTGAAACTAGACTAAGAGCTGCAGCAGGAATATATGCTGCTAAGAAACGATAGAAGGCGTACTTTGATGCCCGTGTTAAGGATAAAGGATTAAAGGCCGGAGACCTAGTTTTAGTCTACACTTTGAAGCAACATGCAAGAAAATTAGAGAAACGTGGCTATGGACCTATGATTATAAATAGAATTTCAACGAGTGGAGCAGTACAACTAGCCACCTTAGAAGGTGATATCCTTCCGAGGTACATCAGCGGGTGCAGAGTCAAGTTGTATCAGGAACCTCTCACAGAAGAAATGCTCAGTCAACTCAACATTGCTAAAAGACGCAAAGAAGAAGAACAACGACTTCGAGAAGAAGCTCAAGCAGAAGCCTTAGAACGCATTAGAAGGATGAAGTTGAGACGGCAAGGTAGGGATCAACCTAGGACAGGTCCCTATGAGGATCCAGGATATCATGTGGCAATGTGTGAAGTCTCAGGAATAAGTTCCCAGAGGATGATAGATTGACGTCCTTTTGCGACTTTAGAGGTAGGACAAGGAGTTAGTGCAAAAACAGTGCGAGCATTAATTGACTCAGGCACAGCCACTAGTGCGGTGAGACTTTCTTACTGTCGAGAATTGAAATTAAAGTGTATCCTATAGAAGCATACCTTATAGGATTGGGAGGTGTGGAAACCCCTTGCCTGGGTGAGGTGGAAGTTCCCCTCTCCATTCAAGATGTTCCAATGATAGTTAAGGTACTAGTGTGTCAAGATGAGGATCTCACTGAGCCTCTGGTCTTGGGTCCAGACTGGATCTATGACCATGCAGTCAACTTAAACCTTAGAAGTGGACTTCTTCAGGTATGGGTAAATCAGAGTCAAATTACAGTTGAGTTAGATAATGGAGCACTCAAGGAACTTGAAAAGACACAGACTCCTGGTCCTTCCAGGGGTACACATGAAGTTGACCATGTTGTTCTTGTCCAAAGCTATGTGATGCAGAGGAATGGAGATTTCAATAAAGAAGTCAAGGCCTCAACGGAACTACCTTCTTTTCCAAAGGCCAGAGGGAGGCAACAACCAACGACAGATCAATTACGGAAGACTACGTATGCTGGCGACCAAAAGAACGTGCGAAGCAGAACAACTCAGCCATTGAAACAATTGTGGGTGTGAAAAGACGAGCTGCCTATTGCAGTCAAGTCACAACAACTATCTCAACTTCCTATTAGTAATCAACGACATGATACTAATAAGAGGACTTCCAAAACTTCTTTTGAGAGAGTGAAATCTATCTGGGTGCCCAAGAAGTCGATGAAGGCTGGCCCACAATCAAGACAAATTTGGGTGCCCAAGGCTTGCTTGTGAGCTCAACTAGTCCCGCACGAATCACATCATACACGATAGGGTTCACTCACTCAAGGAGCTGCTACCCACTCTTGTTTAATACGCTCAAACACACAGTCACCCAAAAGCACGCACAGAATCACTTGTAAATGGGTTCCAAAAACGCATCATCCCCAAGCAAAATTACTCATAAAACCCTCCAGCGTCTCCACAAAACCAACCCCGAAAGCCATCCATTGTGTTTGGAAATATAAGACTTGTAATAAACCCCCCGACCCCCATTTGTAAATTCATCTCCACTTGCTAACTACATCACTCATGCACTACATCTTTCCATCTAGCTCCTAGGACTATCCATTCATTAACTACAGACACAGTCATCGAGCACTCACTGACGCACTAACCCATCACTCACCTCATGATAATGTTGTAACGGGGACAAAAAGTGTTCTATCTTGTCCATTACAATATTAACGCATGATCTATGTGCTCACAGAACCAGCAAACCAGCAATAACAATGGAAGAAGTAGGAGGCACCAGTTCCCAGGCAGGGTCTAGCGCACAGATTGTGGATATTGAAACCCTCCTCCTGGAGCCACCACTCACCGAAAGGCCTCAAGAACTTCAGGCAGTGCATGTTCTCCCGATTCAAGACCCTCCTTAGGGACACACTTCTCAAGTGGGGAAACATGCTCATTGGTTTAGTGATGTCGCAGGGCCATTGGGTGATGGCACCTATTTTTGGGAGGTAGAAATTGAATTCAATGGCAAATGGGGACGTTATCATTTTTTCACTCGCGAATTTGCAAACTATCAGAATGCAGAAGTAATGCGATCGGTTTGGACCAAAGCGGGATTGGATAGCTACTTTAGAGCACATTTGCCTACGCCAGATTTTCTTTGCTGCTCCTACTTAATCAGCACCATCACTCCTAGCAACGCCAAGGGGGGTGATAGTACTTTTGTGCTACAGAGATTCAAACTGACCCTCAATTTGGTACGAACAGCATTGAACATGCAAGGAATGCATATTCCCACTGAGAAAGAAACGTTGGTTCCAGGCAGGATGAAGCATAAAGACCTCAACAAATTGAAGGACATGGTGGCAATGACGCCTACCATTGCTCTCCACTTACGAACTATTATGCAACATTTTGCTTTTCCCCCACAAGAACGATTCACTATGCCACCAAAAAAGATATGGGTCAGCTTATACTTGGCGGAGACAGAGAATCTCACCATCAACATACCGCACTGGATCATTGATCAGATACACCTAGCCCATCAACGGTGGAATAAGAAGCAGAAAAATGTACTTCGTGGATGTTGTGCTCTCACAAGAATAATTTACAGGTGCTTAGCGTACGACGTGCCCATTCAACGAGCACTAGTATGGTCCAGGGCCCAAGAGTTCCAAAGACGACTATCAATGGCGGGCCCTCCCTCGAAGAAGATGAGAGGGGGAGTTCAATTACCATGCGCTCAACCAAGGGGAGCCACTACCACACCCGAGGTGACTCCTCCACAAACGAGGCGTGTCCGACCATTTACAATTCGCTTACCCAGACCAAGTGCAGAAGGACCCAACTTGGTGTTCCCTCCTATTCCAGCAGACTTGGAGTTCCCTCAAGGTTACACCCTTGTTGATCTAACAGATGAAGAAATCGCCCGATTGATCAATGAATCTAACCTGGAGACAGAAGTAGAGAAGACCCAAGGACAACAACCCACGACTACCACTTCAGCCCCGACCCAACCGAGGGTAGTAGAAGTAGAAGAGATGAAGAAGAGACAGAAGAACAAGAGGCACACGAAGAGTATGATCAAGAATAGGAAGAACTTTCAGAACTAGCAAGTGCCCCGGCATACTCGGCACAAATAAAAAGATTATATGAAACCATGAAGCGAGTCCAGGAACAACACAAGCTGTCACTCGAAACAAGAAAGATGATCATGAGCCAAATGTTAGCCGAGGAAGGAGTGGATGACATGTTCATTGAGTCAATGAACCTGCATGCTGATGCAGTGGGCTTAGATGAGGTTGTTCATGCACCCATGACTTACATTCATCGATCTGAGAAGCGTGTGCCTACCCGTCCCATGCGATCTGGAAAACAAATACACATCAACATATCAGAACAAGGAGGCAACACACAAACAGAAGAACATCAGGAGGAACCACTCTCAGCACCCACCTCACCTCTCACTACACATGTCACCTCATCACCTGGCACTACCACACCTATTTTTGCTGTTACCACAGTCGTCATGGGAATTCCTCTCTCTCAGACATCCAATTCGGAGGAGTTACCATGCCCACCTTCACGACACTCTTCACAAATATCACATCCACCCCACCCATTGTTCCCATCTACACAGTCACACACACATTCGACACAATGGAAACATCACCAGCCACAGCACCACTCCCATCTCCCACGCAACCTCAATCTCCCATACCCCCTCCACCTACCTCACCACTTGACTCAACAGCATTCACAACTCCCTTCCCCTTCCCCATCCCCCCTGCATCTTCATCTCTCCCTGCATCGTTTAATGTAAATAGTATATTCCTAGCATTACATCACTGCGTGTATCAACTTCAGAGTGAGTACCAAGATCTAGAAGACCGTCATCATCAGCTGACGACGAATCATCAACAACTACAAAGACGGCTTACAAGTATAGAAGAAGAAAATGTAAAACTCAATCAGCGCTACACCACTCTCAAGCAAGCTCATCAAACCCTCCTAGAGACACCCCAACCATCACAAGAGTCAGGTGTCAAACAACTCGAAGCCTTACTAGAGGTTTACCAAATAGATAATCTGAGAGTCCGGTGAAACTTAACTCTACTCTGAAAACACATGGCTACAGCCCTTGAAGAAAACAAACGTCTGCAGAAACAAAATGAAGAAAACCTGGAAGCTGCCATGGAAGGCTCTCCCCACGAAATCAACCCAGAGCAATTCAAAGCAGTTCCCTCAGAAACAATGAAAACAATCTTGGAAAGCTATGCGGATTTATTAGAAGCACATGATGATTTGGAAAGGGAACGGGATGAACTACGTAACCAGCTCAGGGAGCAGGAGCCACAACCCAAAGTCATAGAAACAACCTCGACTTTAGCGGAAGTGAAGGCATTGACAGAGCAGGTGGCGGAGCTGTAGAAAAAGTTACTGGAATATGAAAGGAAGCCCTCTCTAGTTGTAGAACCAAAGCCTAAGGACTTAGTACCCATTGAGGTGGATGAAACGTATGAGGAACCATATGTTCCTATGCCGATGCGAGGAGGTGAACAAACCTCAAAAGGAATGGACACCTTAGAAGTTGAAGTACCTGAGTGGCTCCAGACACTAGAGAAAACAGCAACAACCCATGAAGATCGAGTGGCAATTCGAATCCAATCTATGGCAAAGTTAGAAGACACCATCATAAAGTCTGAATATTTTCGCAGCATGTCTCATCATAGATGGATCGGCACCAACGACGATCAATATGTGCCATATTGTGTACTCCTTGCAGATTACAACGCGGAGATTCAATGTAGATGTGGCAAACCTCCAACTTTTGCCACACAATTTGGGCCCGATGATATCCTAGAAAGTGCTAAGAAAGGATCCATTCATCAACCCACCTGGAGAATCCGTCTTCTTGAGACCTACCCAGAGATGGTTCGTACGTGGACTAACATGCCACTTTTTATTAAATACAACCCTTGTTATGTTCTAATCTTCCGCAGGCGCACCTGGCCAGAGTTTACAATTGCCGTCAAGAACATCAAAGGTTGCGCAAAGTGGTTAAACTATATTTATCTAGCACCTCCTCAAGGACCTCCCACTGTGAATTATATGATCTCTACCATCCGTCACTAGAGAGTTCGACTACGGAACACCCCTGATGTGATGGCCCAAATGTGCATGAAAATCTTTGAACTAATGCTAATCACATTTAGGACATTCAAGAATATTAAAGACCCCCACTTCTTAGGTGTCGGATTTCTTACAGGAAACCAAGATCTGGTATACGACATGAGCACAACCCCATCAGTAGAGGTAATATATGCTTGGCACGCCAGAATAAAGTACCTCCTAGCTTGCTTTAAACAGACATTTGAGGAGATGTTCGTAACAGGATTCTGGGAATATCACTCAGAAATATTTGTACCCAGGCCCTCACATCACCTCCACTTATTCGCTGTGAAGAGAACCATCCATTCAGAACAACTACAGGTGTCACATCCGGACCTACCAGGACCAGTGAATTGGGATGCATTGTTAACAGATCTAGCACGGGGGATCCGATTAGAAGAACACCACCTCGCTGCGGATGTCGTCCAATATTATGTCCAACGCACAGCTAGACAAGGGTCTGTCAGAGACGACAGACGCGAGAGAGGGGGGGGGGTTGTTGGCAATAGTCAAGGAATCGAAGGAGTTGCAAGACAAGGCAGCCTACGAAGGGATTCGGAACGAAGAGAAAGCACAGGCAAACACAGTAGTCAAAGAAGATCTGGCAAGTAGGCCATTTCAATTTTTCAGGCATCAAGGAGTTGGGCACACAAGAAGAAGGAGCAAGTAGGGAGCTCTAGGAAATGTATGTCAAAATGTTAAAAGAAATCCCTACAAAAATAGTGATTTTCATCACTAAAAACCATTGTAATTACCATTTCACATTTTTGTAGCTCCATTTTGGCTTCCAGAGCCATCTTCATCCCAAAAGTAGATTGTAATCTAAATTCTACCCCTTTAATTCCAGGATAATAAAGGGAATTTTAAATAACACCTGCACAATTCGGATCAAAATATCCTTAAACATTCCTACTAGTTCAACACGAGATTGATCCACCATTTGAACAAAAAATGGGGTTGGCTCAAAGTGGTGCCATCCCATCTGCTTGCATGTTGCTGTAGAAGCTATGTTGATACTCGATCCTCCATCTATTAATACCCTCGAAATAGCGCGATTACGATGGTAAACTGTAATGAGAGGTACGACATAGTCTACAAATTTTTCTGGAGTGTCCTTTACCATTGAGACTGTTGGGTCCGGAGTTTCTGCTATATGGTATGTCGACTATAGTTGTTGTAGTAACTGCTTCCGAAAAGTGGGCACTAGCTCAACCAAAGCTCCTAATGATAATTTCATATGTAAGTCCTGCAATAATCCACTAGTTTTTGCCTGGGGCGATTCATCATTATCTATCCGTATATCAAAGTTAACGGGAATTTTATTCCTCTTTTGACTGTTTATTCCTTCTTAAAAATTCACGATTCCGAAATCCACAACTTGCTGAAAATTATCACAAGATTGTGCAACAGGAGTGCCCAAAGACTGTCGCTTGACATCTCGGAGATTGCTGAATTCGATCATCTAGTGCAGAAGGAGTTGTTTTTGGATTAACAAAATGGGGTGGATACTCGTACACCCATTGTACAATTGTTTTTAGTTGTTGCTTTTGTTTTTTGAAATTGGTATATAGGGTTCCGGTAGGGTGGAATATTCATTCTACCAGTGAGTGACGACTGCAATTTCTAGTTCAGCATATTCTATAGAGACCATGCTAGCCGTTGGGGCTTTTAGTTTCGCCTCCTACTTCCTTTGATTGTATTCTTTGGCTTCTTCACATTCCCACCTATGTTGGCCAAACTGTAGATAGAACGGACACTAGATGGGGCGATTACCGGAATCGTTCGGACTAGACTCATGGAGTTGTCTTAATGTTCCAAAATCATTATAACTCTGTGTGTAACATCTTCTAGAGTCCTCATTCTTTTGTAGTTCTGAGTACAGTGAGGTTCTTGTATTCCATATGTCTGGGCTATACGGAATACATGAACCTCACCAAGATATACAGAATACATTCTTTCTCAACAGGAGACCTAAACGTTTGAAAACATGAGAACACTTTTGATTTTTCCTTGATAACATATAAACATATCGTTCTTGAGTGGTCATCAATGAAAGTGACAATGTACCTAGCTCCTCTCAATGAAACCTCTTTACTAGGACGCCATACATCTGAGTATATAAGCTCCAAGAGCTCAAAGAATCTGTACTCACTCTTTGGAAATGGCTCCCTTACTTGCTTACCTAGCTGAAAAGCATCACAAAACTCATGTAGACCTTGGCCTTCAAGATTTGGTAGTCCCTACACTAAACCTGCTTTGCACATTCTTTTTAACTTGGGAATATTGATATGTCCTATCCTCTTGTGCCAAAGATCAATTTCCACAGTCCTTTTGTTACCAATCATCACATAACATACCTTCTTGTGTGTAGGAGCAAGTTCTAGTGTGAACAATCTATCTTCTTTCCTTTCCTTGGCAATGACTTTGCCTCCTTGCTTCACCATGCATCCTTTTGCATCAAATATAATGTACATACCTCTCTCTACCATCTGTCCTATAGAGATAAGGCTTTTGCAAATAGATGGAACATGGAACACATCTTTCAGAGTCTTGATAAATTTACCTTCACCTAGCTTCACATCTCCCACATGTGTAATGAGATGCTCAATGTTATTTCCTATCTCCACACAACCTTTTGAGCTTGGGACCTGCATATGAACCAAAGATTCCTCCATAGATGACATGTGATTAGAGCATCCAGAGCCTATGTACCACTTTTTGTCCTTGGGGTCATTAGTGTAACCATATCTCATGGCTAGGAGGGTCTCCTTTTCATCATTCTTCTTGGACTTGTTAGCAAAGTTTCCTTGCTCATTCTTCTTCTTGCCTTTTTCATTCTTTATAGCTCAAGCGTAAGCACCAGCACCTTTACTTGTCAATCCGTGGAGAAATGATGACTGCTATGATGACCATGAGCGAGTGAAGGCACAAGTGCATGAGTGAAAGCACACTAGCATGCACACACATACACACACGCATGCATGGTAAGAGAAAAAAGAGGAACAATGGAAGGCTTCTATTACAAAAGATCTCTCTTACAAAGCTTCAAACTCTAACAAGCCAACTCTCTAACAAGCTCACCCCCAAAAATGAGCTCTCTAGCTCTTTTTATAGTTTTTTGAGTAGTTTTGACCCTATCTAGACCTAGTGTGGGACCTAGTTAAAAATTAGGTTCCAAGGCTTATTTGAGGGGTCAAAAGAAGTCTAAAAATTATGAAAATTGGTAGGTTGCTACTTCTAGTACTCTTCAAGCTCAAGGACTCCTTGACTTGAACAAAATGGAGTTTGAAAAAGGTGAAATGATATTTACAATGGTTTGAGTGATCAAAATCACTATTTTTTGTAGGGGATTCTTCTGAAAATTTCATATACACTTCTTGGAGCTCCCTACTTGCTCCCTCTTCTTGTGTATCCACTTTTTTGATGTGCTTCCATGCTTTTGCTTGACCTTGAGTTCTAGCACTCCCCCCCTCTCGAGTCTATCGTCTGTGACAGACCCTTGTTGTAGTGGTTGTTCGATCTAGTGGAAGTGTCCATCCTGTATGAACATGAACCATCTATCTTCCAAATGTAGTAGGTTTAGTTGTTCGGTTCTTCATTTGTCAGTGCGAGCCTTTGCAAGTTGTAGTCCCTTGGTATATACTTCATCCATGGATTCTTGCATGAAGATATATCTAGGGGCTTTTAAAAGTTGCTAGGTGCTCAAAAGAGGTTGTCCATGTTGATTTGGAGCAGCTATCCGTGGTGGATTGCTTCATAGCTATTGTTGTTGTAACCCTAATGTCCGCTGGGTCTTTCAAATATGATATTCATGGTAGTCATACCAAGTACTCATAACCCATAATGAGTGATGGGTTATTGTGTTAGTGCATGGGTTGAAGAAAATATGTGCCTTGTGCACCGCCTTGTAATGTGGCCCTATGCATGCTTAGATGGAAAATGCATTGGAAGAAGTATGGTGCAAAAATTATTGGTTTTGAGCTAAGTGCTCAAGGGCATGCTGATGAAGAGGTTTCCTAATCTAACATTGTTATGGTGTTGCCAAAGTAAGGATTCTTACCATGGTGAATTATCAATCACTGTTTATCTCTTTGTGTTGTACACCCCTCCTTGTGATGGACCATGGACTGGTCTTATCATTGTCGATGAATGTCCGTGTTTGATGGTCCATTCATGAAATTCTTTGAGTGCTTGGTCTTGTCTCCTCTCTTCAAAGCAACATTGGCCGAGTACTGAGATATGAATTTCTTTATATTCCTTGACAAACAACATTGGATAACTACACCAAGCTTAGTTTCACATATTCTCTTTAGCTCACCATAAGCATGAATCTTCTCACCGAGTACATATACAAGGATTTGTAGGGTATCATAACTATCCCTTGCAGATATCTCCTTGGATGCTTTCATACATATAGTAGTAGGCATCCCTCAAGTTGCGGACCTTCAGGCTCTTCCCACTTACCTTGGTAAGGGGAACCAATAGTTGTGGATGCCATGTTCATGCCAAGTTCTAGACATCTAGCATATAAGGTAGCCATAATATCATCTGCTAGCCAAGACACGCTTCTATCCAAACTGATAATACCCAATCATCAACGGTTCTACCTTCAACTAAGCATGACTCATTCATGTTGAATAGTTGTGGATGCCATGTTCATGCCAAGTTTTGGACATCTACCAGATAAGGTAGCCATAATATCATTTGCTAGCTAAGACACGCTTCTATCCAAATTGATAATGCCCAATCATCAATGGTTCCACCTTCAACTAAGCATGACTCACTCATGTTCCATGAGCCAAACCTAGGAACAAGTTCTCTTTCTCTCTCTATTTTTTTTTGGAACAATGACACAAAAAAAGAAGAAAAATGTTAGAAATAATAAAAATAGTTGACATATTTCAATGTGCTCTTATGCTTGGGACTCTCAAATGTGTCTATGCAGGACTGTGTTGCATGGTCCTATATTAATGCATACTCTGGAAATGCATGACTGAATGGTGCTAAAGACAAGTTTATGCCAAAGGCACATGGTTGTCACACATTGAGGCTTCTGATGTTACTTGGGGGCATTGATGCAAGCTATAATTAGAGGTGTCCATTGGGTAAGATGACAAGTGATCATTCCCTCTTATTGGGATCCATTTTAGAACCATGTTCGGTTGCGTAGAGATCACTTTGGGCTTCTTCATCTTTGAATGATTTCTTAAATGGTGTAGCCTACGCGGTTGGTGCTTTGGATATGTGGATGCTAGTAGTGCTTTTGGCTTCCATACCCATATCCTTGGTGATTGTCTTTGTACCATTCCCAAAGAGGTGATTAGATCTTCTTTGGCTCTTTGTGTGTAGTTCAAACCCTTGCTTCTCCTTGGATTCTTTGTTGAGACTTCTCTCATGTGGGAGAGCATAGGCTTTTGTGTATGTAAGAGCTTCTTGGGTACCCATATTTGTAATTGTCCTTGTTGAGGTTCAACTAATTTCTTAGGCACCCAAACTTGTCGGATACCTTTTGGTTGATCTTGTCCTAGTTTCTTTGTTCTTCTTCTGGCCTGGTTGGCTTGCAAGGATGGAAATTATGGGGCCAAAGCTAGTGGTTGTTCTTCTTTTTGTACCTAAATTTGCTTCATGCCTTAACTGTTTTCTTGTTGCATGGTGTGTTTCTATTTGATATAGCAGTTCTCTTGAACCATTGTGCTTGCCTTTGTGGTGGAACTAGTATGGCTTCATTAGTCTTGGAAGAAGAAGAGAGATCCACTTGCCTTTGAGCATGTTCTTCCATGATTCACTCCTTCTGCATCATAGAGCTTTTGGCACAAACAACGTCTTCTTCTATAAGGTTAGTCTTAGAAGAACTACAAGAATGTGTGGCACCGGGATTTGTGAGCATGCAATTCTCTAATTCTAATTTAATGCACTATTCATGTACCCAAACTTGAAGAAGTTGATTTCTTAGGTTTAAGTCGACTACATGGTCATAGATCCAACCTTGACCCAAGACAAATGGTTCTGCAAGGTCCTCATCTTGACACACTAGCATTTTGATTGTCAGTGGGACATCTTGAAGGTAGATGGGAAATTCCACTTCTCCCAAACAAGAGGTTTCCACATCTCCCAATCTTATGAGATAGGCTTCTATGGGCTTGATGTTCAATTGGAGATCTTGGCAGTATGAGAGTCCGATTGCACTATTTGCTACACCTGAGTCAATCAATGCTCTAAGCCCTTAAATCCTTTCCATTTCCTACTTCTATGGTCATAAAGGGACACCGATCGATAATTGGAGAAGCATTCACACCTGATGTCTGACACGTCCATGTGATATCTTGGGGCTTCTAGATCGACATCTAGGCCTATGGACCTTAACTTAATTTTCCTAATGCGCTCTCTAGCCTCTACCTATGCCTCTTCTCTAACCCTTATCTCTTCTTCTTTTTGCTTCTTAACAGTGTTGAGTCTCTTTAGCATATCCTCTATAAGAGGTTCTTGATATAGCTTGACTTGACAACCACTAATATAGTTTGGCAAGATGTCACCCTTTAGAGTTGCCAATTGAACCGCACTAGTAGAAATTTTATTAATGATCATGAGTCCATATCCTCATTTCTTTAATTTTCAAGCATATTGTTTGAGTGTATAAACCAACACTAGTTCTCCATCTTTCAAGCCTTTATCCTTGATGTGTGCATCAAAATAAGCCTTTTGTCTTTTCTTTGCAGCATAGATGCCTGCTGCCACTTGTAGCCTTGTCTCACCTAAGCGTTCTAGATCAAAGATCCAGGAGGAAAAATCATGTCCATTCCACTCATGCTCTTCTGCTATTTTTAAAGCTAGGATCAAGAAGTACAATGGCATAGAATTATGTCCGAAGACCATATGAAATGGGGTGGCATTGAGTACTGTTTTGTAGGCAACTCAATAAGCCCAAACAACATGATGAAGTTGTTTATCCCCATCAAAGCATTTATTGATTACCAGTTTGTTCAATACATTACATAGGATCTTATTTGTGCTCTTCGCTTATCCACTAGTTTATGGATGATAAGGGGCAGACTTCTTATGTGTCACCAAGAATTCTTGGAGAAGATTTTCAATGACTTCATTCGAGAAGTGTGTGCCTCTATCACTCACTAACTCTGTTGGTAGTCCATATCTCGTGAACACATTCTCGAACAAGAACTTATCCATCGTTTGAGCATCATTCTTTGTTGTGGCTTTTACTTCTACCCACTTTTTAAGGTAATTTGTGGCTACAATAATGTATTCTCCATGGGAGTTTCTAGGTGGGGGGGTTAATAGGACCTACATAGTCTATACCCCACTTTGAGAATGCATGTCCGCCCATCATTGGCCTCAACTGCATATCATCTCTCTTGATGAGATATTGGGCACATTGGCATGTGTCACATTTCTTTACATAGGTATGTGCATCCATATGAAGAGTGGGCCACCAAAGTCCTGAGAATAGAATGGACTTGATTACTCGATCAGGCCCAAAGTGTCCACTTGCAACACCACTATGTGATGTTTGTAAGATTTTCAAATAGTCTGATTCATGAACACACAATCTTAGGTAACCATATTTGCCTCTTTGATATAGGGTATCTCTTATCAAGGTGTATTCTTGAGCTTCTTGCTCCATGCTCTATTTTCTAGCTAGATTAGCCTCGTTGAGTAGTGTTCCTTATCTCATGAGTTCTACCAATGGAGCGCTCCAATCTGGAATTAATGGTACATGATAAAGAGTAGCATGCTCCGCTGGAGGTTTCTCTTGGCACCCTGGATAATTCTTAATCCAATCATGTATTTCTTTGTCCATTCTGGGCCAATACACTCCTAAACGTTTTAGATTTTGTAATGTTCGTTTTTAGAGTAGTGATTTCCTAGAAATCCTTCATGGGCTTGTTGCAACCAACTTCTATGTTGATCATCCTTGACACAACAAGCTAGTACACCTTCTCTATCTTGTTTGTACATACTGCTAGCAAATATTTGATAATTTTGTGATTGTACAATTTTCTCTCGATTTGTTTTCACATTCTTGTTTGGAGGTCTGAAGGTTAGGACATGAACCAACTTATTTGCCAATTTAGGAACAATTGAAATTTGAATTTCCATCACCTAAACATGTTCCTACACTTTACATGTTCAATGATTTGATTCAAACCACCAATTAGTCATGTTTCTTGGTTCCTAAAATCACGAGATTCCTTTAATGCATTTCCATTTACTTTTATCCATTGAGGTAAAGTCCATGACTTTTACAAGAGGTGTTTATATGCACTTCCAAATGTATATGTGAGAATTCCTTATCATTTGGTCAAGCATCTAGGCTAGCAAAATAGCTCCCCCTCAAGCCTAATGTTCTTGAGTCTTCATTCCTTTAGTATCTTTTTCAATCTAATAGTAGATTTTGAACATGTTTAGTTTTCTTCCTTCCAATGATTTCACCATCATATTTGCACATTGCATCTGAGTAGATACATAGGAGATTTGTATCTCCTTACTCACAATCTTTCCCATAACAACATGATAATGGACTTCTATATGTTTGTTCCTGGCATGAAAGATAGGATTAGCAACCAAATGAAGTGAACTTATGTTATCTCCAAATATGTATGGAGTGTCAAAATCCAACCCTCAATGTGTATAAAGGGTCTTGATCCACATAGCTTCTTGTGTTGCATTTTCTAGCCCTCTATATTCAGCCTCAATTGACAAGAGAGTAATTGTAGGTTAATTCTTTGAAGACCAAGATATGAGCTTTGTACCTGCAAATGACAGATATCTTGATGTGCTTCTTTTATAATCTTTGGAACCTATCCAATCTGCATCAGTAAATAGATTTACATTCAAATCAAATGTGTAGGGGTAATATAAACCTTCATCTATTGTTCCTTTCAAATACTTCAATATCCTCTTTGTTGCATATATTCGTTCGGGTGTGCATGAACTTATTGATCACTCTTACTCCATAGCAAATATCCACCCTAGTTAGAGTAGAATAGATCAAGCTCCCAACTACGCTTTGAGATCTTGTGATGTCTTCAATAAGTTCTCCTTCATGAGCACTTATTTTGTGGTTGACCTCCGTGGGAGTACTTGCAACTTTAGCTTCTTGCATTTTGAACTTTGCAAGCATATCCTTTATATACTTCCTTTGTGTAAGCAACATCCATTGATCTGTGTAGACTACTTCCAATCCAAGGAAGTAAGTGAGGAATCCAAGATCACTTATCTTAAACTCCTCCTTCATTTGTCCTTTGATCTTTCTGATTCCATCAGCATCATCATCATCGGTAAGGATTATGTCATCTACATACACACATAGATATATCATTTTAGACTTACTTTTCTTAATGAAAAGTGAATGATGTGCTTTGCTTAATTCAATTCCTTTGTCTTGCAAGAAGGTAATTAAAATATGGTTCTAAGCTCTAGGACCTTGCATCAATCCATATGGAGCTTTTTAAATCTTACACACATACTCAAGATGTGATTCATTTGCAAATCTAGGAATTTGTGCCATGTACACCTCCTTTGAAATCCAACCATTCAAAAATGCATACATCCATCAGATAGATGTTCCAATTCTATGACGCCGCTACACTCATAAAAAATCTAATTGTAAGCATCTTTGCCACACGAGAGAAAGTTTCTTCATAATATATTCCTTGGGTTTGAGCAAACCCTTTGGCCACAAGCCTTGCTTTATACCTTTTTTTATTGATCCATCTGAGTTCATCTTTACCTTGTAGATCCACCTAGATCCAATGATCTTCATGGATGGTTTCTTGGGAACCAATTCCTAAGTTTGATTCTCTTGAAGAGCTTCTATCTCTTCTTCCATTACTTCTATCTATTTTGATTTCTTCTTAACTTCTTCAAATGTTGATGGTTCTTCTGATTTGATATCTTAAGCAACAAAATTGAGTGCACCGTGACCAGAGAAGTGTCAAATTCATACTCAGGCTTCCTTTTTTCCCTAGATGATATTCTTATTGTTCGTTGAGATGATTCTGCAACACCTCTTAATTCATGTATCTTTGCTTTACCTTTGTTGTTCCAAGAATTGGTGTTCCTCCTTGGTATCTTTTGGTTATCATCAGAATCACTTTGATTCTTCATGCAAGTGATCAGTTCCTTTTTGCAATTTTGGGAATTCCTCCTCTAGGTCATAAAGCAACTTGGCTTTCCTGCAATCATCTTACCAAGGCTTGTTGTCATCAAAGACAACATCTCTACTAACAATAAAACCTTTAGTGCTTTTGTTATATTTCTTGTATCCTTTTTTATTTAAGTCATACCCAATGAGCACACATTTCTCTGCTTTAGGATCCATTTAACCTCTGATTTGTGATGGAATATGTGTATATGCTATGGATCCAAATATTATGCAATGATCAAGGTTGGGCTTTCTTTTAATCCATGCTTAATAGCATGTCCTCACATCTAATGCTTTTGATGGGAGTCCATTGATGAAATAGGTGGTTATAGATATAGCCTCTTCCTACAAATAATTTGATCATTTTTTCTCATTAAGCATAGACCTTGCATCTTCAACTACGGTCCTATTCCTTCTCTCTACCACTCCATTTTGGTCTCAAGTGTACTTGGTTGTGATCTCTTTCTTGATACCTCTGTCTTGGGGATAAGTATCAAAACCATGGGAGAAACATTCTCCCTCTCCATCTGACCTTGGCCTCTTTAGTGTTGTACTTGTTTGATTTTCAACAAGGGCATGATACTTCTTGAGGCATAAGAAAACTTCATCCTTATGCTTCATAAAGTATAGGATGGTCAATGTGCTTCAATAATCAATAAAAGATACATAGTACGTGGATCCTGAAATGGATGGTTGCTTGCTAGGTCCCCAAAAATCTATGTCGACTAGCTCCAACAAGTCACCATGAATGTATCCTTTCTTCATGAAGGCTTGTCTATGTGATTTCCCAAGTTGACAATTACTGCACTTATATATCATGTGTTGATTGGAGATATTGTCACGAGGAAGGAGATAAGGAAGAGAGCTTACATATACACTCTCACAATCAAAGAGAAGCACACACTTACATTGAGGCAATGAAGAATGATCTTCTTCTTCTACTACTACATAAAAGCAATGTACAAGAAATGACCTAAAAACAAAGAATACAACAAGTGAAATATATAAAGACAAGTACATAAGGAAAAACATAATGTCTGCGAATAAGTGAGCTGGCAAGAAGAAAATGTTCCATCTTCTCTCGGTAGATAAATCTAGTACAGCTCAATGAAGTGTCCCTGACATATACGAGTGTGACCACTATACATGTTAGAGAAACGAAAAACTGATATGTTTCATCCTAGATCATCACATGTTGAGATTGATATCTCAACACTCCCCCTCAAGCTCAATGCCATGTCCTTTAATCCAAGCATCTTCTGAAACTTCTTTAGCTTCTCTCCTCCAAGTGCTTTAGTGAAAATATCAGCAACGTGCTCATCTGTTCTCACATAAACAAGATCAAGATCACCTGCTAATACCTTCTCCTGATGAAGTGATAATGTATCTCAATATGCTTTGTTCTAGAATGAAAAACAGGGTTCTGTGCTAATTGTAGGTTGCAAAGATTATCAGAGTAGATGGTGATAGGCTTTTGCACTTCCACACCTAAATCTACAAGTAGCATCTCTAGCCATGATGCCTCACATGCTGCCATTGCATCACATCTATACTCAGCTTCTATACTCGACAAGGCAACGGTGGATTGCTTCTTACTACTCCATGTAATAGCTGCACTCCCAAGTGAGAATAGATAGCCACTAGTAGATCTTCTATCTAGAATACTACTAGCTCAATCTGCATCGGTGTATCCATGAACCTGCAAATCTACACAAGATTTATAAAATAATGCATAATCCAAAGTAGCACTCACATAACATTGCGTGCACCTCAAAGCATCCAAATGTGGCTTCCTTGGAACCTGCATAAACTAACTTTCAAGTCCAAGAATGTAGCTAAGATTAGGCCTTGTAATTATGAGATATATCAAACTTCCCATAATTTTCTTGTACATAGTAGCAATTTCCAATGCTTCCCTTGATGTAGTATCCAACTCTCGAATTCTGATCTAATGGCATAGAACTTGGCTTTCAATCAGCCATACCATACTTTTGCAGCATATTAAAGTCATATTGCCTTTGTGACATCCAAATACCTGTTTTTGGTATGTATAAACTCAATGCCTAAGAAATAGAAGAGCGCACCAAGATCTTTCATATCAAATTCATGCATAAGAAGTTGCTTTACCTGTTTAATTCTTTCTTCATTATCACCACCTACAATCAAGTCGTCAACATAAATAGCCACAATTGTGATGCGATCATCACCATTCCTTGCATATAGTGAAGGATCTACATATTCACACATAGAAAACCCAATGGTGTTTAAGTAATCAAAAATCTTTTCACGCCATGCACGAGGGCTTTTTGGAGTGCATACAAAAGCCTTTTGCAACCTGCAAACATATTCTGGATGCTTTGAATCTTCATATCCTTGTGGCTGGTCCATGTATACTTCTTCCTGTAACTCACCATGTAGGAAAGCATTCTTCACATCCATCTGATGCAATGTCCATCCTTTTCCTCATAATCAATGCCATATGTTTGTGCATATCCTTTTGCTACTAGTCGTTCTTTATACCTCCTTATGCTATCTTCAACATTCTGCTTTACCTTGTAAACCCACTTACAACCTATAGGTTCTTTCCTTGCAAAATTGGAACCAACTTTCATGTATCATTTCCATAAAGTTCAACCATCCCCTCATCCATAGCGTTTTCCGAATTTTCATTTCCAATTGCATCTTCAAAACAAGAAGGTTCAACATCTTATATTACCTTGATCATGTAGGCACAATGACGAGCCATTGTCATATGTCAATCGTTGCACTGCATTTTGCATCGTCCTAGATCTTCTTGGTCCTGGGTCACTTCTCCTTGTATCATCTACATGTGCCTTTCTTATACCTAGAGTCTTCACAGAGGGCAATCTAAGATCTTCATCCAGGCTCTTTTCTGAATCGCTTGAATCTCCATCAACATCTTCAAAATTTGAACATGTATTACTACCAATAGAAAGCTTTTCTTTACCTTTCTTGGATGTATTTGATGAACTTGTTGGATGAAATTTCCATGGAATCTTCCACTCCAGGGATTTGAGTTGGAGCTATTGCTTCGTGATGCATCTGGTCCACTCAAAACTTGAGATTTTGTAGTCACTTTTTTAGCATATTCTTTGTCATTTGATTCAAGATTAAGCCCATCTTTGGCATCTGCATAGAAGCTTGACATTTCATCAAATACCACATCTCTACTCACCTTCACCTATCATGCGAGTGGGTTATAACATATATATTCCTTTTCCTCAAGGGAGTATCCAATGAAAACACTTTTTTTTGCTTTTGGATCAAACTTTGTCCTCTATTCATCTGGAACATGTACACATGCAATACAACCAAAAACTTTCACATGTGATAAGTTTGGATTTTTACCTAAAAACGTCTCTTCAAGTGTAACTTGATGTATAACGAAAATCGAAGTTATCTTCATGATGTATATAGTAGTATGCACAGCTTCTACACAATAACAATGAGGCATATTCTTCTTGGCCATCAAGGCTCTTGCTATTTCTACAATATGTATGTTTTTACGTTGAGCAATACCATTCTATTGTGGTGTGTACCTACATGAAAATTGATGTTGAATTCCATGACTATTAAGAAAGTTGATGAACTCATTTGACATATATTCACCTCCTCAATCAGAACTTAATGTCTGAATATACTTCCTTGTCTACTTCTACACCATTGCTTTAAAGTTTTGTAAGTGAGTGAACACCTCACTCTTCTCTTTTATGAAATATACCCATACTTTTTGTGTATGGTCATCAATGAAAGTAACATAAAACCTGCAGCCATCCATAGATGTAGTCTTTGCAAGATCCCGAACATCTGTATGTACTATTTCTACCACATTCTCACTAACATGCTTGTCATGCAGAAATGATGATCTTGACAGTTTACTAGATCGACATGTTGCACATACCTTTTGCATTTCTGCAACCTTGAAAATTGGTGGTCCATTGACAATCTCCTTTGACTACATCAATTTCATCCTTTTTAGATTTGCATGTCCAATTTGTTTGTGCTAGATCTCTATATCAACAATAACTTCTGCATCATTTGCAAACATGGCTGCATTTATTTCATGGATTTTCACATTTAAGGTGAACATCCTAACCACTTTGTTTCCTTTTGCAATCAATCTTCCATCTCTTTTGTATTCTTCTACATATAACCCATCAGCATTGAACGTGACTTGTAATCCTCATCAACCATTTTTCCAATAGAAACTAGATTCTTTGTTATATTTGGAACATGCAGCATATCAACAAGGTGTTTTTACCTTCCTGTCCTTCATAGACAATGCTATGTTTCCTATATGCTCGATAGGTTTTGATGTGCCATCACTTGTTTCATCATATCCAGGAATAGGCAATTTCTTTAAAGTACTAAACCATTCCGCTTGACTAGTCATGTGATTTGAAGCACCTAAATCAACATACCAGACATTATCATTCGATTTTGAAACACGAGCAGACATTGTATCCATCATGTGATGTTGAACCATGAACAGCTTCTCAATTTCATCTGCACTTGTGGATGCATAGTTGATTTGCTTCCTTCTATTATTTTGATTCTTCAACCTGCAATCACGTTCAAAGTATCTAGGTTTACCATAATTCCAACATCCTTTACTATCATTACCTGAATCATTTCATTGGAAATTTTTGCAACCTCTTATCCTCCCCCTGCCTGGAAATTGTCCTCTTCCTCCTGCAAGATTCTCTTCTTGACCTTGGTCTTGCTTAGTATTTCCTCTTCCACTTCCAAAACCTCTATCTCTACCTCTTCCTCTGCCAGAGTAGAATACCTGCTCAGAACTCGGCTTTCCTTTGGGGTGTGAATCCTCACCAAGATTCTTTTCTTCAATAATCAACATGGATACCAAATCAGCAGAATTCAAAATATTTTCTCTGTTCTATATAGAAGTTCTGAACTACTTATATGCAGCTCCTAAACCACGAAGGCACACTTCCACCTTATCATCATCATCTACATTCACGCCAATAGATGCAAGTGACTCACATATGCTTTTGATTTTCAGGGTGTAGTCACTTACCGACATGCCCTTCTTCTCCAATGTATGCAGCTCAATCTTGAGTTGCAATTTTTGTGCCTTTGTATTGGTCTCATACAATATGAACAAAATGTTGAAAGCCTCTTTCAGAGTCTTGGCATCCTAAATGTTCCCAATCATGCTATCCTGTGTGCTAACACATAGCCAATACATTATCTTTGGTGCTCGTTGATTCCATTCTTCATACGCTCTTAATTGGACTGCAATGTGATTCGTTCTGGGTAACTTAGGAGCATTTTCATTCTCTCCTTCGATGTACTTCCAGTAGTCTTTTCCCATCAGGAAATTTTTCATCCTGAATCTCCAAGCATGGAAGTTGTCCTTGTCCAGCTTCTCACTTATAAGCTGACTCATTCCATCTATGTTTGCCATTTCTGTAGCAATTCACAACACTGCAAAATACTACAAGCACCATTTCTACTTCAACACTGTTGCACTATGGCATGATAGTTCAATCTCAAAAAAACACAGTTCTCCTGTATCAAAAATACACGGAATGACTTGAAATTCAGGATCTGGAATATATGAGTGTTGCCAAATGTTAGAGTTTTGCAAAGAGACCTGGTTTTTCTATGGGTCCCACCTTGTGGGCTGGAAACGGAGATGGAGATGCCTATGAAACTCTGATATGATAAAAACAAGTGACCCTAAAGGGATTACTCATGAAAATATTTTAAGGTCCTCTACCTTCATGCCAATTTATGTAGCAATCTAAGGTCATTTTTTAATCACATTTTCTCCATGCGTTCATGCATAGTCTTCACCGTCGGCCTTCTCCACAAGCTCTCTACAACCACACTTGCTCTTATACCATGTCAGGAGGAAGGAGATAAGGAAGAGAGCTCACACATACACTCTCACAATCAAAGAGAAGCACACACTCAGATTGAGGCAAGGAAGAATGATCCTCTTCTTCTTCTTCTATTACATAAAAGGAATGTACAAGAAATGAATAAAACACCAAGAATACAACAAGTGCAATATATAAAGACTAGTACATAAGGAAAAACCTAATGTCTGCGCATGAGTGAGCTTGAAAGAAGAAAATGTGCCATCACTCTCAGTATATACATCTAGTACATCTCAATGAGGTGTCCATGACATATATCAACGTGAACACTATTGGCATGTCAGAGAAATGAGCAACTGATACGTGTCATTTGATCATCACATGTTGAGCTTAATATCTCAATAGATATTTGGTAGGCCAAACACACTTTGATCCCCACACATTTGTTTCACATTCCTTTCACCTATATGAGCCAATCGTTTGTGCCACATTTCTAATTCTGATAGAGTCTAATGACCATAATTGAACAAAGCTATATATATCTAGTGTCTTGGAGTTCAAATGTAAAGAGTCTACCTGTCTTTTCTCCTTCTACATTCCTCTTGAATCCTTGTTGTGGATCTTCAACAAAGGCTCCATTCCTTGTGAACCTTACTTGCAATCCTTTCTCTACAATTTTCCCAACACTTATGAGATTATTTGTTATGGTAGGTACATACAATACCTTGATGAGTAGATTCATGTTCCCATCTAGAGTTTTCACATTTCCAATCTGTTCTAGTGAGTGCCTAGCATCATCTGTTGTTTGAAACTCATGTCTATTTCTTGGATCCTCAAAGTCTTAGAGTAGATCCACATTCCCTACTACATGATTTGAACAACTAGAATCTATATAAAATACATGCTCATCTACTTTACCTTGCTTCATGGTCATGTTCAACAAGAGAAGTGAGTCCTCTTTTGTTTGCTCTTCAATGTAATTTTTGTAATCTCTTCTTCCTCTATATCCTCCTTGATTATTTGTATTATTCAAGTTGTTGTTGTTGTTGTTGTAGCCATTGAAGCTATTTTGTCTAGCTCTTGCACTTCCATAACCTCCTCTATTAAAGCCTCTTCCTCTCTGATTTTTGGGGTTCGTGAAAGTGTTCTCAATTGTATGATTAGTTACACCATATATGGCACATGGAGAGGACCTTTGAAATCTCCGCTTGCCTTGTCTACTTCCTCTGCCTCTTCCTCTTGAACCTCTACCTCTACCTGCAAAGTTTGCTTGAGAGGTACAACCTTTATCATCAGATCTTTTAGCTTTCCCTTTGCTATCTTTACTCTTGTTCTTATCTATGTATAGGGCATATGATTGGTTCTTTTTTATTTGTCTCCATTTTTCATAAGCTTTGGCTCATGTTTGAACAATGTCCCATGAGGGTGTTGAAGTCAAGAACTTACATTTCCATGTACAGTTCCATTGTTGTGGTGGAATATTCCCATTTATCATTTGCTTTGAAAGGTATGCAAGTCAACCTTGCAGGGCGTGCTATGGTTGTTAACACATTTATGCTGTCTACAATTATTTACTTTATCTTGTGTTGGAGACCTAAGGAGAAAGACTTGGCTAAAATGGAAAGAATCTGCAGAAACTTCCTTTGGACTGGGGACCCCAACAGAAGGGGGATTCCCAAAATCAAATGGGAAACTTGCATTAGCCCTAAAGACTCAGGGGGCTTGGGAATTTTGGATATTGTTGGGTGGCTAACAAGTTGGCGGCAAAGTGGCTTATCAAGGCTTGGAGCAATAGGGAGTCCTCTTGGGCTAAATTGATCTTCAGAAACACGGAAGACCTTACCTTAGTTGGCCACCCTGGTTGGAAGGACATAGGGATTCTCACGCTTTTGTTCTCCCCCCACCCGGTCTTCCCTAAAGGCTCTAGCCTCGTGTGTTCCTTATGGAAGAATTGGAACAAGGCCAAACAGTTCATCAAAATCAGTGATGAGTGGAAGTGGGCGGCTGTCATAAGACAAAATGACTCTATTTGGTTCCCGATCAATGGCATTCGGGGGGTGGAGTCTTGGAACCTCCAAACTGCAAGGCGGTTATGGAACAAGGGGTTTAAACAGTGGAAACAACTCTGGAAACAAGAGACCAACCACTGGATTAGGTTCGAAGAATTGGATCCGAGACTTAGAGTTACCTTTGAGGAATGGACTCTTCTTCAAAGCAGATGTTTAGCTTGGGACCGCTCAACTACCCGCCTTCTCTGCGGTTAGGATCTTCCTTGCTTGGAGGGCCTCAAATGGAGCAATGGTAAGAAGCTATCCAGAATCCCCAACTTCAAAGAGGATTTAGATGTTCACCACACCCTTAACAAGAGATGGTGCCTTTCTTGGACCAAACTTCGGTGAGAGCTAAAATTCATGTCTATTTGGCATCCCCTACCCTAATTGAGGTCAAAAAGTCCGTTCTCATGTGGCAGATCTTGCATAAAGGTATCTGGACCAATGCAAGGGCTAACAAAATCTCTGGTGTGCCGCCATGGTGCAAGCGTTGCCATCGGTGCATCGAAGATTTAGCTCACCTATTCTTCGACTGCCCCAAGTCCCATGTTATCTGGGATCACGTGACCCGAGTATTGAGACTCACGAGTCAAATCAACTGGCAACAAGTGATGTTCGGTGAGGCGATCGGTTGCTCATCGAGGCTGTGGAATGCCATCAGAGGTGAGGCTCTCTCGAAGATTTGGAGGGAGTGTTGTGCTGTCAATTTTGGCCAAACTCCTAAGGAATGGTCAATCGAGAAATCCTTGTTTCTCCTAGGTAAAAGAATCTCCTGATTCAAGAGATCGCCACCGTTTAGACATCACTGTATTTATCTCCTCGAAAGCAACAAGTTGAAACCCAAATGGGTCCCACATGAGGGTGATGATAATTTTATCCGCCTCATTTGTAATGCCCTGTAGCTTGCCATACTCCTCCCCTGCATTGTGGGATTTGGGGGGTCCCATGGGCACTAGTCCCATTCACTTGTAAGTTTTTCTCTTTATTATAATTAAAGTCCGAGAGATTAGGCTAAGGCCGAACTTCCTTTATTTAAAAAAAAAACAACACTCTAAAAAACAAGTGGTCGTCCATAAAGGGGTTCAAAAAGCTATCAACCTTCTTTGTGATTCTCCCTAATCTTCTCGTAACTTTCCCCTTTATATAATTTAAAGCTCGCTTCAGCAGAAAAAAAGTTTTGCCTGTAGGCTAATTTCAAATCAAGGCAATGTGGTGGACTCAAAACTATCATATAGAACCAAGGAGTGTGACAACAACATAGAGATAAACTCGACGTCGATAGGCCCTCTCAGAAAATCTCGATCCCTCTTTCTTCTTTACTAGTTTCTTTTTCATATCTCGAGGGGGGTCCCATGGATACTAGGCCCATTCTGTTGTGTAGCTGTTTTTTCATTTAATTAGAGCTCGAGAAAATAGGCAATCGCCTAAGTTTCTCTTGGAAAAAAAATGGGCAAACCGCTACTCCATAGGACATATAGAACATTTATTCTAACATGAATCATGTATTTTATGTGACTGAACATCTCTTTCACATCTCTCTCTCTCAACGTTTAATACTAGAGGACAAATAGTTGGTTGCGCATTTAAATACTTGAGGATAGATACAGGGGATGCTTTTCGGCTTGAGGCAGAGGGCTTCATTTACGTTTACACCTCTGCGATGGACGTTCTTAGGAAGGACGTTGTATCCATTACAGACCTTTACTTTTTGAGGTGACACACACACATATATATATATATATATATATATATTTATATATATATATTTATATATATATATATATATATATATATATATATATATATATATATATATATATATATATATATATGTCACCGCAAAGTAAAGTATATATATATATATATATATATATATATATATATATATATATATATATATATATATATATATATATATTGTAAGACAAAAGAAAACTCAAGAGATCAAAAAATGTGTTTTGTCTTATCCTGCGACTTTGTGAGAGGATAATCGCTCGAGGAAGGTATTGGACACAAGATATTTGATTCTTTTGAGTTGGAAAATATGTCTATGTCACACCTCAAAAAGCTGCCTATTCCTTAATCGTATCTTCAAATTCGGTTTTGTGAACTCGATTCCTGGTATTTACAGTTAAACTAAGACAAAATCAAGCATCCTACATATAAAATAAAAAGAAAATGTGGGCATCATATAATTTCTCAAAGGGCTTTTGGATCCATCCAATTTATCCTTAACATCCACCATGTGGAATGCAATTTTCATTGAGTATGACCTCTTACAATACCGCGATGCAAAAACTTTCATCTTTAACACAAAACACAACTGAGAAGTACAGTAGAAGGCTCTAAAAAGCATATAGCAAACTTCACATACATGGCTGCAAGGTATTGACAATGGTGAATATGAAGAGCTAATGGGCAGAAATGAAAATTATGACAACCCCAAGCACCTGATGCTCATTTACAGTATATATCAGTCCAGCTTCATGGTGAACCAGTCTGATAAAGCTCTTACATAGCGAGGACATTCCAGAGCAGTTGCTACTAATGAAGCAGTTAATTTCTGCCATACGATTTGTTCATGCTTGTAGAGTAGAAGCACACAGAAGAAATAATGGAGCAGCATTTTTGCAACTCAACACTAAGATAACATTCAGGTTATGGATATAACGAAAAACGTTCTTAAGCGTGAAAAAATGACCAACATGAAGAACACATATCACTATGGATGTTGAGTTTCGACTCAAATGATATGTGCAAACTAAAGAGACTTCGGAGCTGACTGTGTTGCTACCTCTTATTTTATTAGTTTCTCTTTGATAAGCGACAATAGGGAAAACCTCTGGACTCTTACAGGAATCACGTGTTTTATATGACATAACATCTCTTTCACATACAAATCTCTCTTTACACTTTCAGCAGTAGAGGACAAATTGTTGGGGCTTGCGGCAAAGGTGCTCGCATTCGTTTGGATGAGAGGTTCACACAACATTCTCTCTCTCTCTCTGACTTTATACCTCCGTGATAAAAAGTGTTTTGCACTTTGTATTATATGTATGATATCTTTGATTTCAACATTCTCTCTCTCTCTTTTGATCATTAAGATCAAAGGTATGTTGTGGTCGCGAACCGAAAACTTCACTGGACCATTCAATCAGAGTGTCTCACTTAACTTAGGAGAAATCTCTCGTATTTAGAAGGGGGGCTGCATCATTCGAGCTCGGCTTTTGGATCGAATCAAGGCTTCTTATGAAAGGGAATCCAAAACTAGCAAGCCTTCTGATGGATCGAGAATTTTGCTAAGGAGTTGCGTGGAGCTGTGCACATGTGTCTGGTTTCTATATGCATCTTAAATCGTTGTTGTAATCAATCTTTTTTTTGGAAGCTGATAGTTCATGACAACGGGGGGGCTTATGCGAGGAGGAGGACCACTATGATGGGACAGCTCCTTCTCTGAACTGTGTGTTGTAGGCCAAAGAGTATAGGGGGATACGCTGAAGAAGGAGGAGGTGGCTGCCGTCCTACTGAAAAGGGAAGTTGGACAGACAAAAAGGACAGAATGCTTCGATAGCGAACGTCAATTAGAAACAGATTGTTATCTGTTGAAGAAAACGCTATTCGCTATTCTCTGATCATTCACCATAATAGTTCTGACATGAAAAAAGGGGACAAACAGTAGCACACGCATCAAAGAGGAAGAGCTTCATATTGAGAGAAGGAGAGCATTCGTGTGCTCGATTGGGATGGAAGGCATTTAGTAGAAAAAGAGGTTGCTCTCAGAGAGGAGGAGATCAGAGGACTCCATTATTGAAGAAACATCAAAGCATATTATCGTGTGGACCTGCAATCAGAGAAAAGAAACGACAGAGAGAGCAGGATGATGTTTTACTGAAGGAACCAAGAGAGTTTGGCAATTCTGTTGCACATCGCGAAAAAACAAAGAGTGAATTCAAAAGTTCAGAGATGAATACTGTTCAGAGAGTGGATTCAAAAAAATTCAGAGATGAACTTAGTTCTTGGGGGCGGATGCTATTGATCATTGATTTTAGAAAACAAGCAGACATGTTGTAGTGAAACCTGAGGGATCTGGAAGTTAGGGCGTTGGAGTAGTAGATTTTGACAATCAGAAAGCTGTACGTTGTAGTTTTTTATGACAAGAAGTTGCACGATGAAGAAGATTTTGATTTATGATGGCATCAAATTATTATTGTGATACAACCATTCATTTATCTGAGGATGCGTTACCATAGCTGGAAGTTACAGGAAAGTTTCTTGCTCTTTCTTTAAAAATGTTTTCGTTTTGTATATGTGTTGAGACTTTGTCTTTGCGTTGGTTACTCGTGTTTCATGTGCAAATCTGAACAATTTGCTGCTATTTTAGCGCTAATGTGCCACCTAGACAGAGTCAGAAATATGTGTAGAATTTTGACAAAAAATTGAAATATTTCAATTGTGTGGAATTGCTGCTGTTATATTTCAATTGTGTGGAATTGCTGATTCAGTTTTATATCGTAATATACAGAAACGCAATATGATTTTCTGCAAATCGAAACAGTAGTCTATGTCACGTAGCAAATCTTTGCTAATCATTAATTGAAAGGTTCGTTTTTTATCATCGAAAGATCCCGTGCAATTTCTAGTCTGATTTCTTTGTACCTTTTGTTAAGAATAGCGATTTGTATTCATTTACACGTTTTGCAATATTTTACAAAAATATGGACATAGGAAATTGTTGTGCTTGCAAACGGTTAGTGTAGCGCATTTAAATTTCTATCTCTGCCTGTCTCGGTTACATAACCACAATCAACAGAGGTACAAGGTCCTTGGAAATTAAATGATGATGCACAATAGTTAAGAAGACGATGTTGTCCAGAGCTTTTGGAAAATTGTTGTGTAGCTGTCAATGTTCTTTATACACATTCAGACACTCAGATTTATGTATGTCGAATGTCCTTTCATCAGATAACGATTTCGAAGTTTATTATCCAATGTTGCCGCAGAGTTTTATGATGATGTTGCCGTAAAGGACTTGTCAAGATTCACTTAGCTGATGTTGAGGAAATCAAGTTCCTTTCATGCCTTGAGTTTGATTGCAGCATAATTCAGTCTTAATGGTGAAAAGATTACTATGTTAATATGTTTTTCATAATTAGGAAGGCGAATCTAGTTTGAATTATACATAAGAAGCTCTTTTAACATGGAAACTTGAAGTGTAAGTTGACGTCTAAGCTACACTCTTAGAAGACAAGTCTGATTGAATCATAAAAAGACATCTAAATCTAATGACTAGAGACTTGTATGTCGCTAATGCAGATATGACCTATTTCTTTATTCTATCCTACTCAAGATCCTCCCTCCTTTCCATGATCTCCTCGACATACCTAGTGAACCCGACGTGAAAGGAGGGGGTGAGTGAATCATAGAGCAAACAAATTAAGGAATCCAGTTGATGACAAAAATTTAGCAAACCTATAGATTCAATATGGAAGATATCCTCACTCAGTTCATACGCTTTCATGAAGAGGATCGGCGTCAAAAATCCATCCAGTCGCTTCATGATCGTTTAATCAAGTGATGTGGATTTTTTGATGGCAGAAATATATCCAAGTTCTGCAAAGAATATGAACTCGAGGCCAAATACCTAGGTGTCGGGTTGAGTCCGATGATGGAAAAAGAATTATGCGAAAACTTTATCTATGTGTCGGGATACGATGTGCGAGACCAAATAATGCAAATAAATCAAACGACATGGTCTCGATACAAAGCGATACTCCTCATGTAGTTCATGCAAGAGGACCTTGATAAAGTGACTCGTAGATCTTTCCTGAGGTGGGTTCATATGCCCAAAGATCAACCGATCCTAGAAATTATAAAAGAATTTGAAAGACAATTTGAAGATATGTCTGAATATGATCAGCGATGTGTAATGCATGAAAGAGTGTTCTTATTCCTACAAGCAATAGATGTCAAAGCCCGAGAAGGGCTAATTTCATCTTTGCAAGACCTAGACTCTTAATTGAGACTGACAGAAGACTGGATACTCGTTCATGATGCTGTAACAAGATATGTTAGAAAGCAACAAATGTTTGAGAAATTCTGAAATGATTGGAAATTGGATCTTAATGGAGATATTATCGATGCACTTGCATGCCAAACCTTGAGAATAATGTGCAAATTCAAAAACACTTAGAAAATCCGAATGAAAAAGAAAGAACTATGACTGGAAACAGCATATATAATCATATTGGGGTTCGTCAAGAAGAACCAATAATAATAAATGATACAAAACCTAAACCTTTAAAATGTCATGGGACATTAGATGTCTTTGCAATAAATACATCTTTAAGTGTGCCAAAAGTACAAACCCTAATGAGGGAAGGAGTAAAGGAGATGGGAGAAGCTAACCAAATACCAATTAATTCAAAAACAAATCAAATAAAAAATCAAGATATTCAAACAAGAAATCAATATGACGCTTCTTCTGGTCCAACAAACTCCTCACATCTCATAGGAAGTAATTATTTAAACATTAAACCAAGATATACAATAAGCCAAAAGCCAAAGATGTCTACAATGTCTCAAGATGAACAAGAAGAAATTGTCAATAGAAATGATGTTGAAATTAAGGAGATGTCAATAAGTAGTTCTCTAAAAAGTGATATGCATGCCAAACATGATGAGTACGATGCTCGTCATGAGGATAACTCAATTATATATCAAATTTCTGATATTCCTCTGAGTGATACTACTTTAGATATATGTCCTCAGATGTAAGACAATGAGCCTACTTATACGATAGAGGATAAAACACTAATTGGAGTTTTAGAGAGTGATATGTATGTAGATGATTCTACACTCCACAAAGAGGGGTATGAGAACGATCATGAGGAGGATAAAAATAAATCATTGATTGCTCATTCATCCAGTGATATATATGCCAATAACAATCATGCTGAGTTGAGTTCCTATGAGGATGAGATTGAGCATGAAATGTCAAATGAAACACTCATAGAAATGCATGACAAATCTGATGAAGAATTTGTAGTGAGTGAGGGTGAGCATGAAAACATAGAAACTTATGACTCTACGGAAGAGGCTACATTTAGCCACCATGAATCGAATGAAGAATCAGTTGATTCAACTATAGCTGTAGAAGGATTTGTATGTGAGGATGCACTTGACCAAGAGTTGATGATTGACGAGATGGATGAAGAATGTGGTCTAGGCATATCCTCTGAAGGGAATAGACAAGAGAGAACTGAAGTAGGTATAGAACCTTCTAGTGAGCTTTTGAATGAAAAATTTCAATTGACATCAGACGATATCCAAATCCCTAAAAAGCTTTTTGAGGATGAATATAAAGTCTATGAAGATTCCTACATAAAGGGGGAGTTCAGTGATTCAGATGAATATGATATTCTTAATTTTGATGACATTGAATCACTCCATGAGGAAGAGCGAGTGGATTTGGAAAGTGATAAGGATGGAGAGTTCTTAGAAAGGTTGGAGAAAGAAGCAGACTTCATAATTTCTGGAACTCAGTCGGAAGGTAATGATTTTACCATGGAGGATAAAGATGACTGTGTTTTGATGTTTGAGTATGACGAACACTTCCATTTGAAGTGGGATCCAAATGATTCTATTCAAAAACCTCATTTTAATGGAGATGGAAACATGATAGAAGATAATGAAAGGGATAAAATTCCCATAAATGATCTCAAGCATGAAATAAAAGAAAATACATGCTTGCAAGAAAATTTCAATTATGAACCAAACATATACAAATTTCAAACTTCATATACATGTGTTCCTAACTTTGCACATGATGAGTTTGAAAGAATCATAAATAAAGATACTTATGCTCAGATAATTGAAACATGGATATCCAAATTCTCTGAGAGTTTCAAAGAACAAACAAGCCGCCAAGAGGTAGACAAGCAAATAAGGTGGCTTGTTTACATATTTACTGTATTTATGAATGCAACCCTGTTTGATGCGATTCAGAGATGGCTAATCTTCAAACATAGCCTCTTTGGAGAGCATTTATCTGTGAAACAGTATTGGAAAGGAATTTCTTGAATTTACAAGAAATTCAGAAGTGATTTTGTAAATATAAGTATGTAAATACTTAATAATTATGTTTTGATTTCATGAGATGGATAAAAGTAAATATAAAAATAAATAAATAAATAAATGCATAAATTAATAGAGCAAGAAAATGCATCAAGTTTTCAAGAAAATGAATTTTTTTCAAATGATCTTTTTGAATATGATGCTACTGATGTGTTTTCTGAGTTTATGAGTGTAGGAGAAGATTTGGAACTGATTGCAAATCAGGAATTCGAATGGATTGTGAAAAGAGCAACGATTTTTCAATTGCTTGTACATAACATATTAAAAATAGATATTCGTGAAGTATTATCATGGATTGCATGTGTACATATGAGTATTTTGATGGATTGACATTTCTTATCACTCGTTTAGTGTTTGAATGCAGGAAAAGATCGAAGGAAGGCATTGGAGAGTAACGCAGAGCTCAGAAAGCCTTGTCTCTTTTCTTAGTTCTCCTATTAACCAAAAATCTTTTTTGCACCAATTTGAGTTGCATTGCACATAAAGTGTGCATATTTCAATTTGAAAAGAGCATACGTTTTGAATCCCTTAGATGCATGTTCATTTGCACATGAAATTGATTTTCCAGTACCATGAAAGAGAGTAGGATTGAGCTATGAGTGAAAACTAGGGAAGAGAGTCATTGCCTTTATGAGAGAAATTATGAGTGGTGAGGAGCTTTGTTTAGATTCCATGACAAGCATTTCCATAATCGCACCATAATTGTGAATTGTTGCACTTAAAGTATGCATGCATAAATAAATATATGCACAAAATTTTAAAGCCATACATGCACATCTAATTGCACATAAACTAATTTGTACATGCATGATCAAAATTCAGCTGAGTTCGAGTGGAAAAACCTCGCCATCGGAAGCTTAATATCTCATCTTTGCACCATTATATTTGTTGATGCATGTAAAGTATAAATAGGGCCCATTACATGGCCGTGCATAGGCACATTTGTTTTAACCCATGCACTTGAATTTTCATAATGATTTGTAGATACCGAGATCGATGGTGGTGCATCCGGAGGATGCACAGGTTCAGAGGGGGTGGATGTGGTCGCGAACCGAAAACTTCACTGGACCATTCAATCCGAGTGTCTCACTTAACTTAGGAGAAATCTCTCGTATTTAGAAGGGGGGCTGCATCATTCGAGCTGGGATTTTGGACTGAATCAAGGCTGCTTATGAAAGGGAACCCAAAAATAGCAAGCCTTCTGATGGATCGAGAATTTTGCTAAGGAGTTGCGTGGAGCTGTGCACATGTGTCTAGTTTCTATATGCATCTTTAATCTTGTTGTACTCAATCTTTTTTTCGGAAGCTGATAGTTCATGATGACGGGGGGGCTCATGTGAGGAGGAGGACTGCTACGATGGGACAACTCCTTCTCTGAACTGTGCTGTAGGCCAAAGAGTATAGGGGGATACGCTGAAGAAGGAGGAGGCGGCTGTCGTCCTACTGAAAAGGGGAGTTGGACAGGCAAAAAGGAGAGAATGCTTCCATAGCGAACGTCAATTAGAAACAGATTGTTATCTATTGAAGAAAATGCTATTCGCTATTCTCTGATCATTCACCATAACAGTTCTGACATGAAAAGGGGACAAACAGTAGCACAGGCATCGAAGAGGAAGAGCTTCATATTGAGAGAAGGAGAGCGTTCATGTGCTCGATTGGGATGGAAGGCATTTAGCAGAAAAAGAGGTTTCTCTCAGAGAGGAGGAGATCAGAGGACTCCATTATTGAAGAAACATCAAAGCATATTATCGTGTGGCCCTTACAATCAGAGAAAAAAAACGGCAGAGAGAGTAGGATGATGTTTTACTGAAGGAACCAAGAGAGTTTGGGAATTCTGTTGCACATTGCGAAAAAAGAAAGAGTGAATTCAAAAGTCCAGAGATGAATACTGTTCAGAGAGTGGATTCAAAAAAATTCAGAGATGAACTTAGTTCTTGGCGGCGGATGCTATTGATCATTGATTTTAGAAAACAAGCAGATACATGTTGCACTGAAACCTTAGGGATCTGGAAGTTAGGGCGTTGGAGTAGAAGATTTTGACAATCAGAAAGCTGTACGTTGTAGTTTTTTATGAAAAGAAGTTGCACGATGAAGAAGATTTTCATTTATGCTCGCATCAAATTATTATTGTGATACAGCCATTCATTTATCTGAGGATGCGTTACCATAGCTGGAAGTTACAGGAAAGTTTCTTGCTCTTTCTTTAAAAATGTTTTCTTTTTGTATATGTGTTGTTGAGACTTTGTCTTTACGTTGGTTGCTCGTGTTTGATGTGCAAATCTGAACAATTTGCTGCTTTTTTAGCGCTGATGTGCCACCTAGACAGAGTCAGAAATATGTGTAGAATTTTGACTAAAAATTGAAATATTTCAATTGTGTGGAATTGCTGTTGTGATTATTATAGTATTAGATTCAGTTTTATATCGTAATATACAGAAACGCAATATGATTTTCTGCAAATCGAAACAGTAGTCTATGTCACGTAGCAAATCTTTGCTAATCGTTAATTGAAAGGTTCGTTTTTTATCATCAAAAGATCTCGTGCAATTTCTAGTCTGATTTCTTTGTACCTTTTGTTAAGAATAGCGATTTGTATTCATTTACACGTTTTGCAACATTTTACAAAAATATGGACATAGGAAATTGTTGTGCTTGCAAATGGTTAGTGTAGCGCATTTAAATTTCTATCTCTGCCTGTCTTGGTTACATAACCACAATCAACAGAGGTACAAGGTCCTTGGAAATTAAATGATGATGCACAATAGTTAAGAAGACAATGTTGTCCAAAGCTTTTGGAAAATTGTTGTGTAGCTGTCAATGTTCTTTATACACATTTAGACACTCAGATTTATGTATGTCAAATGTCCTTTCATCAGATAACGATTTCGAAGTTTATTATCCAATGTTGCCGCAGAGTTTTATGATGATGTTGCCGTAAAGGACTTGTCAAGATTCACTTAGCTGATGTTGAGGAAATCAAGTTCCTTTCATGCCTTGAGTTTGATTGCAGCATAATTCAGTCTTAATGGTGAAAAGATTACTATGTTAATATGTTTTTCATAATTAGGAAGGCGAATCTAGTTTGAATTATACATAAGAAGCTCTTTTAACATGGAAACTTGAAGTGTAAGTTGACATCTAAGCTACACTCTTAGAAGAAAAGTCTGATTGGACCATGAAAAGACATCTAAATCTAATGACTAGAGACTTGTATGTCACTAATGCAGATATGACCTATGTCTTTGTTCTATCCTACTCAAGATCCTCCCTCCTTTCCATGATCTCCTCGACAACGTCACAAACTATCTTCTTAACTTCTAAGGTTGATTTCTCACAGAAGAAGTCCCATTTTGCTAAATGCTTTTAGCCATAGCTTCCTTACCTTATAACTTAGATTTTGAATGCTCACTCATAAAAAACTTTACACTGTACACTGTGATCCAAGCAAAACATTGACACTAAAAAATGTGCCACTTTGAGAGTTCTGTTTGCAGACTTTACATACACATGTTCCTATTGATCATACACAAGACCTGAAAGGAATTAGACCTTGAAACTTTGAACATACCTTGATTAGATTCTAAATTAGATGTGTACAAATGTTTTCCTGATCCATTTGATGAGGCTGAGAGAAATCAGAGAAAGACTCGACACTAACTCAGAAAGATAACTCTCTACACATCTATCTCATGGACACATGGCTTCTAATGACTCTCACACCTATTTGTTTACATTATTACTTATATACATATGATTTTAGACTCAATCCGCATCTCTTAAATTACTCCTATAATTCTAATGATCATATATACTCATAGTACAAGAATTTTCATATGTAATGTACATATGTATACAAGCTATATTTCTGAGATCTCTTCACTTCCTTCAATGACTTCTTTGGTTTCATTTTGATTCCTGACTTGCTTCAAGTTCTTCATAATCATCAATTTGGGATTGCTTTGTTCCAACACAGAGGAGTCTTGCTCTAGGCACTCGGTAAGCATTTGTATGGTAAACTTCACCTCATTGGGTTTGTCTGCATACTCATGCATGACTGCCCCTAAGGAATCAAGCAGAACTTTCCCTCTCATAAGACTCTTTATCAGAGTTGGTTTCACCTTTCTCTCTCTACTACGATCCATAATATCTCTTTATATAAAACAAAATGGATTAGTAATATATATATATATATATATATATATATATATATATATATATATATATATATATATATATATATATATATATATATATATATATATATATATATATATATATATGTGTGTGTGTGTGTGTGTGTGTCTGCATATGTGCATATATATATATATATATATATATATATATATATATATATATATATATATATATATATATATATATATATATGTGTGTGTGTGTGTATAAGGATATGCATGTGTATGTATATATGCATATGTGTATGTATGTATGTATGTATGCATGTGTGTATGTATGTCTATGTGTGTGTATGTGCATGTATGTATATGTGTGTGTATGTATATGTGTGTGTATGTGTATGTGTGTATACACGTCTCTATGTATGTATGCATATGTGTGTATCTATGCATGTGAGTGTATAAAGGTGTGTGTATGTGTACATGTGTGCATAATTGTGTTTTCATGTGTGTGTATGCATATGTGTGTGTGTATGCATATGTGTGTGTATGTGCATGTGTGTCTATGCATCTGTCTATGTATGTATGCATACACATGTGTATGCATGTGAGTGTGAGTGTGTGTCTATCTGTGTGTAAGTATATGTGCAAGTATCTATATGTGTATGAGTGTGTATTCATATATGTGAATTTGTGTATGTGTATATGTGCATATGTATGTATGTGTGTGTATACATATGTATGTAAGTATGTATGTATTTTAGAGAGTACACGTGCAGAAGCAAAATGAAAAGAAGAGTGTACTCACAAAATAAAGAGTGTGTGAGACTAAAAATGACTAGACCATGAAATGGGTAAAGTCATGTGCATTAGAAATGAGCTTGCCAAGAGCATGTAGTAGGCTCCTCAAGCTTCTAACCAAATACAAATAGGGGAGAGGCCCAAGTTATATAGATTTGAGAAGGGCTCTCCAAAGTACATCTGATGTGGGATAATTCCCCTGAAAGGAGAATGCATAAAATAGGTAGAAGCAAATGGCAAGGTACCCAAAGATAATGGATATAATATAAAATGGAAATATAATGGAAATGAAATGAAATAGGTTGACTCCAAGATACAAAAGGGAGATGCACTCTCATATTCTCAACAGCCCTTCTACAACTCCATTTTGTAGTGGGGAGGCTGCTAGGGAATGAGAGAAAGGTCCACCGAGATGTAGCAGCAGCAACATGAGCACCAAATAGGAAGTCATGGTTCAAAAATCCATAGCCTCCAAGTGGTATCGACCATGTGAGATTGCTAGGTACACCATAATATGTCCGCCAGAGTGATCAAGTGGATGCTCCAGAGGTATGCCATCAACGAGGTACAGGAATGGAACAAGATCTCACGGGATGAGATTATCTCCATGCAAGAGAGGTAGGATGACTCCATGTGGTATATTGAAACCGCGAAAACTTTGACAATGTCCACCACAGTATGTGTATCACCAAGATGTAGGTCCCGATAGAGTGAAACATAAGCATGAAGCGTAAAATCATAGTGACATGATAGTGCATCTGTATGTTGAAGTCCTCCATGGAGTATACAAAGTCCTATTGTGTATCGATAGGACCATGGAAGCCTCCTCTGGACCAAGAAACTGGCTTAGAATAGGATCCCACTGAGTGATGAATCCAAGTAGATGTAGGAGTGTCATGTGGTAGATGAAAGGATGTTGGACTCCATGAATGGAAGAGTACATGCTCAAAATGCTGTTGTAGACGAGGAATGTGGACTCTCGAAGATAGGACTCGAAAATGGTGAGTCACTCATCCCAGAGTAATGCCCAACTTAAGATGAGGGGAAATATAAGCCTTTGATGGTATGATAGGTATAACCATTTGAGATGATATCTCTGATTCCTCGTGCTTCAAAATTGTATCATGATCGGGAAACTCATGTACAAAGAGAGCATGCTCCACATAGTGTGACTGTTCAAAACTAGAATGATCCCCCTTTGAAGCGGAAATGGGAGGATCCAAAAGGGATGAATACTTAGAGTGTTCATCAAAGGTGCAGTTTTTGGTTACTATAACTGCGTAACTCTTTGGGTCATAGAGTTTTTATGCCTTTTGACTCACTGTACATGATGAAAATGTACTTCTTAGGTTGATCATCGCCATGGCCTTGGATGTAGGCATCACCACCAAAGACGCAAAAATAGCTCACACTTGGCTTCTTCTTAAAGTAAGCCTCAAATGGTGTTTTGTTCTTCAAGATATCTGAAACTCCTCTATTTTGAATATGAACTGCTGTCTGCAATGCTTCACCCCAAAACTTTAGTGGAAGTTGCTTTTGACTAAGCATAACTTTGCCCATCTGTATCACACTTCGACTCTTCTCTAAGGCAATACCTTGTTGAGTATCTTGCATTGCTTGATACTTGATTCCATGTGGCTTCAAGTACTTGGAGAAGTTGTGGTTGACAAAGCTACTGTCTCCAGCTGATCGGATGATCTTCAAAGAACTTGGAAAGTCTTCTTCAACTGTGTGTCCACTCCTTGAACTTTGAAAGGGCATCCTCTTTATGCTTGAGTGAATAAACCCATGTGTATCTAGTGAACTCATCTATTATCAGGAAGAAATAGATTGACCCACTTAGAGAAGGTGTACTCATAGGTCCACAAATATCAACATCGACTAATGCTAAGGTTTTATTTGTAGAAGTGGATGCTTTTGTAGGCAAAGGGGGAATTGTTTGCTTGGTACATGCTTGCCGATTTGATTGCACTTGTGCGATCCTGGGTAGACCTTTGACAAGATAATAGTAAGAGATCTTGGATAAGCAAGAGGTATGTCCAAATCTGCAATGCCACAAGCTAAGACTTGAATCTTTGGCCATAAAACTTGAAAGCTTGTAGAGACCCTTGTCTTCATATCCTTGAGCTATCACTTCATTGGATTTCCAATCAATGACTTGAACTTTGTTGTGATCGAACTGAACTGTCATGTTACACTCTATGATGGCCTTCACTGACAGAAAGTTTTTACATAGGCTTGGTACATAAAGAACATCCTTTAGTGACTTGATCTCGCCTTTAGAGTTGATCAATTGAACTTTCCCTCTTCCTTGGATTTCAATGCACTTGTGGTTGGGAAGATGTATGGACAGTCCTTGAAATGAGTAGGTACTGCCAAATCCTGATTTGTACCATCCCCTTGTATCTTCGAAGTTGAGTTGTGGGCCCTCTTAGCTCTCCAATGACACTAAATAATTAACTATGTACTTTATAAATGATGTGAGAAAATATTGAATCAAAACAGACTACTTCCAAGTTGAAGGATCAAAGAAAACCTTCTATTTTTTATCACACACCTGTTGCTTGTTATGCTTAGTGCTACCATTATAGTAGGAATTAGAAAACTCCCTTTTAGTAGTATCTAATTATCTTATTAAGCTAATGATTCCAAGTGAAATCACTTAAAATGACTCTCTATACACTAAGAAGTCAATTTAGCACTTGAATCATTACCCCCAATTTTTTAGGGCCTCTATAGAGTTTGACTAATGAGTGCTTCGATGCGCTTTTCTCCAAATAGGTTGAATGGATTTCCTTCAAATTTTGTGAGAATGTAGACAACTTAGAGGGATTCCAAAAGTCTATAGAACATTGAAAATGGTGGATAAATGATTGAGATATGAGCAGTACAATTTGACAGTTATGAATTACTATAGTAGAGAGAGATCATAGATGAGTAATGTAGATCTATTGTATTAATGAACAGTGTTCTACATGATCATAGGCTGGAAAATCATAGCCTAATGATGATGAGTAGTATAGGCTACAGTGTAGACCTCACTCTCTTACAATATGGTAATGGAGAACTCACGAATTAGATTGCTTATACCCGTGACTTTTTCAAGCCACTTTTATACGTGCTACATTCAAATTTGAATTTGAATTCATCTTTTGGCTCTCTCTCTAAAAGTATTCCACCAATCTAGGAGTTATTCTCTCTAACATAAAGTCATGATTTCTCAACCAATAAACTCCACGCGTTTGTTGAGAGTTACAAAGATTCTTCCAAGTTAAAAAACAACTTTTACAAATGTAAAGGATAAAATTCTCCTAGCAATGGTTTCCATGGAGCTTCAATTATTCATGAATATTCTAGCCAAATGTATAGGCTTGAACGTTGCACCAACAACTCCCCCTCAAGCCAAAAATTTCGGTTTGGTCTTTATCTTCAATCTTCATGAATGTCGTGCAATCCAATAATTGACTTAAACTTGCAAAGCTTTGTACCATCTAAAGCTTTAGTCAATAAGTCTGCACATTGCATATTTGTTGATACATAGGCTAACTGAATTTTCTTGCTCAATAGCTTCTCTCTTACATATTGATAGTGGGCCTCTATATGCTTGGTCCTAGCATGATAAATGGGATTAGCTGCAAGATGTAGTGAGTTGGTATTGTCTCCAAAAATCATTGGAGATGTAATATGCAAACCTAAATCTGTATACAACAATCTGATCCATATGGCCTCTTTAGTAGCATTGGCCAATCCTCTATACTCTGCCTTCGTAGAAGATAAAGCAACAGTAGGTTGCTTCTTTGAAGACCATGATATAGGTTTGTTACTTGCAAAAGATAGGTATCCTGAGGTACTTCTTCTATCATCTTTGCTTTGAGTGCCCTTAAGGTACTTCAAAATTCTTCTAGCAGGTTCCAAATGAGGTGCCCTAGGTTTGTGCATAAACTGACTTAGAACACTTACTCCATAAACAATATCAATCCTTGTCAATGTAACATAGTTCAAGCTTCCCGCTATGCTTTGGTAACATGCAATGTTTTCAATCACATCCCCTTCATAAGTACTTAGATTTTGATTTACTTCCATTGGAGTACTTGCAACTTTGGCATCCTGCAAATGAAATTTTTTTAACATATCCTGTATATACTTTCTCTGAGTAATATAAAGTCGTGAGTTAGTGTAGACTAACTCAAGTCCAAGAAAATATTTTAGTGATCCAAGGTGAGTAATTTTGAGCTCCTTCATCATTTGATTCTTGATCTGCTTTATGCCATTAGCATCATTACCTGTGAGTATGATATCATCAACATATACACATAGGTATATTACCTCTGAATTATTTATTTTCACAAATAGAGATGTATCTACTTTGCTCATGATAAATCCATGATCCTAAAGTTATGTGGTGAAACTATGGTTCCATGCCCTAGGTTCTTGCTTCAATCCATAAAGAGATTTGTTCAATTTACATACATATGTTACCTTGTTTGGCCACAATGAGAAGGTTTCTTCATAATCAACTCCTTGGGTTTGTGCAAAACCCTTAGCCACAAGTCTAGCTTTGTACCTGCTTATTGATCCATCAAAATTCCTTTTGATCTTATAGATCCATCTAAAGACAGTTACCTTCATAGACTCCTTTGGTACTAGTTCCCAAGTATCACTCTCCTTGAGTGCTTCAATTTCCTCCTCCATACCTTCCTTCCATTTTGCCTTGGCCTTTGCCTCTTCATATGATGCTGGTTTTTCAAATGACAAGTCTTTTGCAAGATAAACAAAGTGCTTAGTAACTAGGGAAGTGTCACACCCATATCTGATTGGTTTCTTGCTCTCCCTTTGTGATCTTGTGATTGCCTGGTTGGTTGATACAGGTATATCCTCCAATTTCTTCATCTTGAATTTGCCTTTGGACTTCCATGCCTTGAATTCTTCTAGGTTGATGATGTCCTCATCATTTGAGTTGATGTCTCCATTCTGAGTACTCTCTTCCTTAGTGAGGCTTGGAAACGCCTCTTCCAATTCATAAGGTAGCTTTACTTTCTTGAATTCCCTATCAAACCAAGAGTCATTCTCATCAAAGAAAACATCTCTACTGACCATTAATCCCTTGTTTCAAGGATTGTAGAACATGTACCCTTTCTAATTCAAATCATACCCTATGAAGATGCACTTCTCTGCCTTAGGGTCTAGTTTACCTCTTATCTGAGAAGGGATATGCACATAAGCTACACATCCAAAGATCCTGCAATGATCAAGTAAGGGTCTTCTACCATGCCATGCTTCATATGGGGTCATCCCATCAGGAGATCTAGATGGGAACGTGTTTACAACATAAGTGGCAGTAGATACACTCTCTTCCCACAAGTAATTAGGTAATTGTTTCTCATTTAACATTGACCTAGCTATTTCAACAATTAATATATTTCTCCTCTCTGCCACCCCACTTTGCTCAGGGGTATACCTTGTTGTAAGTTCTCTCTTGATTTCTCTATCCTGCAAGAATGCATCAAACTCATTTGAGAAGTACTCACCTCCTCCTTGTGACCTTAATCTCTTTAGGTTTCTCCCTATTTGGTTTTCAACAACTGCAAGATACTTTTTAAAGCAATTGAATACTTCATCTTTGTGCTTCATAAAGTACAATACAGTCCACCTACTGTAATCATCAATGAAAGATACATAATACCTTGATCCAAAGATTGATGGATCCTTACTTAGTCCCCATACATCTGTATGGACAAGCTCTAGGTAGTCCTCATGCATGTAACCTTTCCTTGAGAAGGGTAACGTGTGAGATTTTCCAAACTAACAAGTACCACATTTATAAATCATGTGTTGCTTGGATACATTAGGTATCCCAAGCACACATTGATCTCTACATATTTGTTTCAAGTTCCTTCACTAACATGCCCTAATCTCTTATGCCAAATTTCAAGCTCTGATAATGTTTGATCTTTGTAACTATAAAGTGCAATGTTCTTCGTATCCTCAAGTTCAAAAGTAAATAATATACCTGCCTTTTCTCCTTTGGAAATTCTCTTGAATCCATGTTGGGGATCCTCCACAAATGCTCCATATTGGTTGAATCTAACCTCCAAACCCTTTTCCACAATCTATCCAACACTCATTAAATTCTTGGTAATTGTAGGTACATATAGAATCCTACTCAACACATTCTTGTTTCCATCAGAGGTCTTAACATTCCCTACTTTAATCACTGAGTGCTTGGAGTCATCACCTATTTGTACCTGATGCTTATCGTTTGGTTCCTCAAGGACAGAGAGAAGAGCTACGTTGCCTGCCACATGGTTTGAGCATCGTGATTCAATGTAGAAGATATGGTCATCATTTATATCTAGTTTTGAAGTCATATTCATGATCAGAAGAGAATCTTCTTGCTCCTCTATGTAGTTGTTGTAATCCTTTCTTGATTTGTAGCCTCCTTGGTAGTTGCTATTCTAGTTGTTGTTGTAGTTGTTATTGTATCCTTGACGGTGATTAAACCTTCCTCAAGATTGTGTATATCCACCTCTTTGATATCCTCTACCTCTCTGATTCTTGAAGTTCCTATAACACTCATCTATAGTATGATTTGACAATCCATAAATATTACATGGTGAGGAGTTATAAGGTCTCCCACTACCTTTCTTACCTCGACTACCCCTTCCTCTTGAGGTTCTACCTCTCCCTCCATAGTTGGCTTGGGAGGTAGTTCCTTCATCTTCAACCTTTTTGTTCTTCCCTTTCTCTTTGGACTTACTTTTATCATTGTATAGGGAAAAAGAGCTATTAACTCTTGATGAATCTCCATTCTTGTTGAGCTTGGCCTCATGGGTAAATAATTGCCCCATGAGTGTGGTAAGATCTAGAATCCGCATGTCCATGTACAGTCCATGGCAGTTGTGAAGCTCTCCCATTTTTCATGAGCTTTAATACCATTGATTACTTGTCTTACAGTCTGCTCCTCTTCAATTTCTTCTCCTCTGCTTGCCAACTGATCTTCTACATATTTGACTTTGGTCACATACTCTGAGATGCCTTGCTTGGGTTGCTTTCTTTGGGTGGTAAACTCAATCCACAATTGGTTCTTCCTAGCCCTTGTGTTGGAAGAGAAATAAGAAGAAAATGTTTCTCAATTCTCTTGGTATGTTTTATAGTTGCTAATATGTGGAGGAAGAAAATCAGAGATTGAGTTAAGTAATTATGACCTTGCTACTACATCCTTGGCACACCATGTGTTGAGTCTTTCATGCTCCTCTCTTGTAGGTTGTCCTTTCCTTCTGAATATGGGCATCTCCTCTTCTCTTGAGATGTATCCATAGAGGCTCCTTCCTTGTAAGTATGTCTTTATCCTCAAGAACCATGCTTGGTAGTTGTTCTTGTCCAATTTATCAATGCAAGAAGGAAAACCATCTCCCATTTTACCTTAGCTTTGCTCTGATACCATTCTTGGGATGGATGGATGGACACTCCAAGAAATGAGTAGGTACTACCAAATCCTGCTTTGTACCAGCCCCTTAAATCTTCAAAGTTCATTTGTGGGCCATTTTAGCTCTCCAATGACACTAAATAAGTTCCTATGTACTTTGGAAATGATGTGAGAAAAGATTGAATCAAAGCAGACTACTTCCAGGTTGAAGGATCAATGAAAACCTTCTATTTTTTATCACACACCTGCTTCTTGTTATGCTTAGTGCTACCAGTACAGTAGAAGTTAGCATAATTTATTTTAGGAGTATCTAATTACCTTAGTAAGCTAATGCTTCCAAGTGGAATCACTTAAAATGATGCACTATACACTGAGAAATCAATTTAGCACTTGAATAATTACCCTTGATTTTTTAGGACCTCTGTAGAGTTTGACTAGTGAGTGCTTTGACATGATTTTCTCCACATTGGTTGAATGGACTTCCTTCAAAATTTGTGAGCATGTAGAGAACGTGGAGCTGATTGCAAAAAGCTATAGAACATTGAAAATGGTGGAGAAATGGCTGAGATATTAGCAATACAATGTGATAGTTATGAATGACTATAACAGAGAGATCATAGATGAGTAATGTAGATCTATTCTATTAATGAACAGTGTTGTTCATGATCATAGGCTTGAAAATCATAGCCTAATGATGGTGAGTAGTGTAGGCTACAGTGTAGACCTCACTCTCTTACAATATGGTAATAGAGAACTGGGGAATTAGGTTGCTTATACCTGTGACTTTTTCAAGCCACTTTTATACATGCTACATTCAAATTTGAATTTGAATTCAACTTTTGGCTCTCTCTAAAAGAAATACACCAATCTAGGAGTTATTCTCTCGAACATAAAGTCGTGATTTCTCTAGAAATAAACTCCATGAGTTTGTTGAGAGTTACAAAGATTCTTCCAAGTTAAAAAATAACTTTTACAAATGTAAAGGATAAAATTCTCTTAGCAATGGTTTCCATGGGGCTTCAATTGTTCATGAATCTTCTAGCCAAATGTGTAGGCTTGCACTTTTCACCAACACTTGTTGTCCCCAAGATACACTTGACCTTTCTGCTCTTCAAACTCATGAAAATCATCTTTGTCATGGCACATGTGGGAAGAAGCACCACTATCAAAAATCTATTCATTCTTGGGAGTGGTTGCCACAAGTGCTTTGTGTTCAGTTGTGAGAAACAGATCTTCACTTGTGTAGAGAGAATGATGTTCACTCTTTGAATTAAACTTAGAATTGTCCTTGTTCTTTTTCTTGAAGGAATATTTCTTGATGTGACGAGGCTTGCCACAAAAATTACAAGTGAACTTCTTCATACCTCTCTCCTTTGATTCTTGATCACCTTCTTGCTCTTTATGTTCCCGGAAGGTAGCTTTAGCCTTCATGGATGTTTCTTGGGTAGCCTAGGTCTATTGCTAAGATTCACGAAGAAGTAACAGACTTCTTCCCAAATGAGTGCTTGCCCTCAATAGTACAAGGTCGTTACAAAGGCTTCATATGACCTAGGTAGTTTGGTAACCTTTCATCCTTGAGCATAAATAGGGGTATGAAAGAAGGTAAAATATTTTCCATCAATGAGGTGCTAGCTTCACTCTTAGACATTACAAGTTTGAGTGAGGGGTGGGGGGGGAAGCTTAGATGGGGGGCGGGGGAGGGGCTTAGATTAGCCCTACTCTTGCAAAAACATCAAGGTCAGTCAATGCAAGAAGAGGGCTTACATTAGCCCGTTTCGGACTAAATACACATGGCAACCGAAGTACTTTGTGAGTGGACTTAGACTAGCCTCCAACCCACAATTACACACACACCCAAAGTCTTTTCTTATATTACTTGGTGTACAATGAGGGGCACTTAGTTCCGAATAGTGTAGCAAAGGATATGTTTAAGAGATAGGATTGAGTCTCTTTTGAAATATAATGAGAACCCCTTGATGAGGGATCACTGGAGTATTTGTAGTGTTAGGAGATATTCCCAAAACAAGTGTTTATATCCTAAGACTAGTACACCATGATCTTTTTAGTAATTGTTACAATATTGGGCAAGGAGTGGTAGTAGGTATGCTCAAATAAAGCTTATGGAGACATAGGGAAGATAATTATCAATTGGAGGTATTTGAGCATACACTCATAAATTGAATAGTTCACAGAAAAGTTCACTTAAACAACTTACCACGTTTGTTTATGTGACTTCAAGAGAACAAGATTTTGGTGTGTACTTCAATACATAAATGATTTGCGTCATCTATGATGGTGATAGTCGAAAATGGGTGCTATAGTGTCAAGATGGGTGCATTACTTATTCTTTTCCTCATTATAAAGGAGGACTGATGAAAGTGGTAGAATTGTTATGCATTACTTAATATATCAAGTGGGTCACTATCGAGTCAGCAAGGACTGTGCAATACATCTAATAGGTTGATGTGGATTTCTTCATGTAGATAGAGTTTCTACGAATTGGCACATCTCAATGTAAATGCATTGGAGTCGGCCTCTTGAGTAGTCGTTGATGCAAATATGTATCCCACACAATGTGCTAGCGATGATTGATAAGATCATGTGAATAGGCTGGCGCTCCATGCCATGAAACACAATCAATGCCACAACAAGGTGGCCTGATGCACTGAACCAATATGGAGCATGAGTTTCGTGCACCAAATTTACAAATAGTGCCTAGTTAGAGTCCATCAGATGGAGAGATTCATCGGATGCATATGAATTATATCAAGTAGTGGCTCACAACTCTCTCTCTCTCTCTGTCTCTCTCTACCTCTCTAGAATAGAGTGCAGTGCCTTAGGGATAGCGCTCTGTGACTCATGTGGATATGTAGCTGCACCATTGTGAGGGTAGAGCAACACGATGGAGAAACATGACTTTCTCTACTTCTATCGCTCTCCCACTATCTCTCTCTTTCCCTCTCTCTATGGTTGGCAGAGACAGACTAAAGCGCTAAGAATATGCACAGAGATCAAGAGCGTTAGGGACAATGGAGCCATGTGATGGTTGCGAGATACGAAGAAATGGCACACATGGAGCTTCTTTCCATCAACTACAGAGATGGTCCTCTCTTGTGCTGTCAAAGAGATTTTCTAGAGTTTGAATCATCCAACTCCAAACTTCTAAGAAAGACTTCCAACTCAAAAGATAGAAATCATTGTTGGTAAAAAATTGATCCAAGATTATAGAAATTGATATTGCACCATTGGAAAGTACCCGTCGAGAGCTTTTAACAATATATAACACTGTAGTATTTGGTTCAAAAATGATCCTCAAAATATACATCCAAAACTGCTGAAAAGATTCTTTAACAGCTTCTCTTATATCATGTTCAAGAAAAAATAGGCGCCCATGTGGTCTAGCTGGATCGATTAGAAACTCCTTCAAACTACCCAAGTACGAATCCTTCCACAGTGGGATCGCGCAAAAATCTTTTAATTAGCTTTATGCTTTTTGATGAGAAAAAATGAACCGCGACGGATTTTCATAATCCGCGATGGAGTTGTTTTTCACGAAAGAGCTTTATTTTGGCGAACGTAGATTTTGGATGTGCTCTTGAAGAGATATAGAATACTATGTAATGAGAGGCCTGGCTCATTGTTAAAACATTAACTGAAGACCAATTCAAGGAAGACTCACTCAAGAGGAGGACAAGCTCTCAAGGAGAGGAGGTGTTCAAGGTCTTGGAGAAGATCTTTGGAGGCCATCTTGGAGGGAGTGTTCACATACACTCTTGGAGGAGTTGTGGTCTACATCTTGATGTGGAATCTTCTCTTATGTTTAGAGGAGGCTCTGCACTCATGATTGAGGAGGACATTATGATCTATGATGATTTGGTAACCTGTATTTTTTTCCATTATTTTCATTATATTTGTATGGACACATTATTATGAATTAATTGTCTCTCCAATTTTCACACATCTCTTGTTTCCAATCTCTCTTATGATGTTGATGATTTGTACGAGTAATTTGATTTATGATCTCATCCGATTATCTGTGAGAATCTATATTTGAACTCTACCTCTTAAGTTGCCCAAAGCACCCTGCGTGTAACGTCTATTTAGAACACTAGCAGTTCGCCTGATCCACCCAACTGAGCCCTTCACGACAAGTGAACCCGACATGAAATTGTTCCATGGCATTTGGCAATTAGGAGGTACGATATCAAGCTCAATTCAAGGTACTCATATTTTTACTTTTACGTTGATTATATTAGTTAACAATGGGCAAAAGGCGTGTTGCAAAACACACCACACAAGACATAAGTTCTAGTGTGGAAGCATTAATTGAAAAGAAGTCTCCAGAATATGATGAACAATTCAAAGATATGGAGTCATGAATAATTGCATCCATAAATGAAAAACTCGAGCCATTAACTTCATATATCTCAATGATGACTTCAATATTGGGAAAAACTACTGAAGTTCTTAAATCATTAAATACACAATTTAATCAAGAATCTGGGAATTTAGAAGGAGCTGTTCACTATGAACTTTCAAATTTGATAGAGTATGGAAAATATATCTAATCATGTGAGAAAACTTGCAACATCAGAAAGTATTAGCTGTGAAATTTTAAGTTTGAAAGAAAATATTGAAATTCTAACCAATCAAGTAAAAGAAATTACCACATGTAAGTGTAAATATGATCATCAAGTACAAAGTTTGTCTACTCAAATTTTTGATAAAAAATATTCATCTGACCATAGAAGATCTACCCCTAATTCCACATATAAAAGATTAAATAGACCTATAAGACGCTTTTGGTGTGATCAATTTGGCCATATGTTTTGGAATTGTAATGCGTATGAGAATGCTTGTAGACTTAAATTAGTCACTGAAGTTGATAAGAAAATTTGTAAATACCATGATCACTCCACTTTGCACTTGAACTTAGGAAGAGGTGGAATTAAAGAATATTTTGATCGAACAAAATTGAAGCTACTAAACGGCCTGCACATCGCCCTTGATCGGCCAATCTTCAAATCTTCTTTCTGCTTCAAAGATAAACTGACATTTCATAGGAACATTCAATCTTGAAATCATGTGTCAAGTGCATGGGAAGATAAAAAATGTGCCTATGCAAGGCCATATAATGTAGCCCCATCAATTGCATACTTTGAAAATGCCTGGTCAAAATATGGTGCAAAAGATAAGGTGATTGGCATTTGTTGATGAGGTATGTACTCTCACTTTCATACATTTCATGTTTTTATACATAAATACTTTTCATCACTCAAAGTGCATAGGTAAAGCTCAAAATGTGCCTGATGCAAGGTCATGTAGTGACACCCTATCATGCTTACTTTAGGTGCATAGGTAAACAAACATGGTGCAAGTATCAGGGTAAACTACATTTGATAATGAAGCTTGTGCACTCACTCACATACATATCAATGTGCATATACATCAATCCTTACAATCACTCTGTGTGCATAGGCTAATCTCAATCTGTGCCTAAATGCAAGGTCATGTAATGAGACCCTACCATGCATATTGTAAGTGCATTTTTCAATATAATCATGGTGCAAAAGGGGTAAGAGGATGTTGATGATGAAGTACTTCATATTTTTTTATATCTGTTTTTTAAATTGGATGTCACCCTTTTTTATTTGTTTACAAGTGCAAGTAGATTGTGTAGGCTAAAGAAATAAACATATGTGAATATACATTGTTTTATGCATACTTTAAGTGCAGAATAGAATCAATATGGTGCAAATAATAGAGATTAGGAAAAGAAGACTAAAATGCATTTAAACTCAACACTCAATTCTAACTTCTCAATCAAACAAATCTCTCAATTCACTCAAACACTCTCAATAATCTTGACCATTATTATCAACAAAGATAATTTTGAAGAAGCATGTTCGTGTTTTATGAAAAACATCAAAGTTAGTATAAAAAAAGAACATGTTTTTACAATTCATCCTCACTACAATTTCTCTCATAATATTCTATCTAAGGATCTCTTCATGGTTCATCTTCAATTATAAGAACCTGTTCATCATGGATCATCTTCAACCTGTTCTTTTCTACAAAGATAAAGGTTTAGAAGACTTTGATGAATTTTTAATATTTTGTTCAGTTTGTTTGATAGCATCTTCAATCCATTGTTTTTCCTTTTCTTTAATACAATTATCATTGTTTGTACTATCATCAATTTCATTGATATTTTAATGTTGCCTTTGACTATTTTCTTCATCGTTAATCTCATGGCTCAATTGAACTTTTGAATTCTTAACCTTTTCTTGATCAAATAATTTGTCATTTTCTAGAAACTTTGGATCACATACTACATAGTATTCATCATGTTTCTTTCTCAATTGTATCAAATTTTCATATTCTTGTTCATCCTCTTCAAATCTTTTCTGCAAAATTTGTTCAACTTTTTGTTTATCCAATTTTATTTGTTCACTTGTCTTTTGGTCAAAATGTTTAACTTGATTCTCAATTCCTATCATAGTTGCTTGTTCAGAAGACTTCTTCTCATCATATCTCTTTGTTTTCCATTTTTTTCTAAATGATTTTGGTTTAGATTTTGTTTGATCAAAATATTCTTTCATTCCACCTTTTCCTAACTTCAAGTGCAAAGTCGAGTGATCATGGTATTTACAAATTTTCTTATCAACTTTAGTGAACAATTTAAGTCTACAAGCATTCTCATATGCATTACAATTCCAAAATATATGGCCAGATTGATCACACAAAAAGCATCTTATAGGTCTATTTAATCTTTTATATGTGGCCTTAGGGGTAGATCTTCTATGGTCAGATGAATATCTTTTATCAAAAACTTGAGTAGACAAACTTTGTACTTGATGATCATATTTACACTTACATGCGGTAATTTCTTTTACTTGATTGGTTAGTATTTCAATATTTTCTTTCAAACTTGAAATTTCACAGCTAATACTTTTTGATTTTGCAAGTTCTCTCACATGATTAGATAGCTTTTCCATACTCTCTACCAAATTTGATAGTTCATAGTGAACAGCTCCTTCGAAATTCCCAAATTCTTGATTAAATTGTGTATTTAATGATTTAATAACTTGAGTAGTTTTTCCCAATATTGAAGTCATCATTGAGTTAGTGGCTCGATCTTTAAGGAAAGTTTTTCATCTATGGATGCAATTATTCGTGACTCCATATCTTTGAATTGTTCATCATATTCTGGAGATTTCTTTTCAATTAATGCTTCCATACTAGAACGTATGTCTTGTGTGGTGTGTTTTGCAACAGCCTTTTTGCCCATTGTTCACTAATATAATCAATGTAAAAGTAAAATATGAGTACCTGGAAATGAGCTTGATATCGTGCCTCCTAATTTCCAAATGCCGTGGAACAATTTCACGTCGGGTTCACTTGTCGTGAAGGGCTCAGTTGGGTGGATCACGTCAACTGCTAGTCTTCCAGATAGATGGTACACACAGCGTGCTTGGGGCAACTTAAGAGGTAGAGTTCAAATATAGATGCTCACAGATAATCGGATGAGCTCATAAATAAAATCACTCATAGAATACATTAACATTATAAGAGAGATTGAAAATAAGAGAGATGTGTGAAAATTGGAGAGACAAATAATTCATAATAATGTGTTCATACAAAATATAATGCAAATAATGGAAAAAAATACAAGTTACCAAATCATCAAAGATCATAATGTCTCAATCACAAGTGCAGAGCCTCCTCTAAGCATAAGAGAAGAATCCACATCAAGATGTAGACCACAACTCCTCCAAGAGTGTATGTGAACACTCCCTCCAAGATGGCCTCCAAAGATCTTCTCCAAGATCTTGAATACCTCTTCTCCTTGAGAGCTTGTCTTCTTCTTGAGTGAGTACTCATTGAATTGTTGAAGGATGATAGATAATGAGCCCAATGTCTTCTTATATAGTCTTCAAGTACCCCATGAAAAGCTTAAAAGCTTACGATCACAAAAGAAAATCTTCGTGAACATCGACTAAAGCAAAAGCATAAATATCTCATCGTGCTGCCATTTTGTTTGAAAAGCTTGATACGATATCGTTATTTGAAAAGCATGGTCAAAAAAGATTCTCCACGCACTGCTGTTTGTGGGAATCGAATCCAGTCACTTTGAAGGAGGTTCAAATCGATCAAGCTAGACCACATGGGCACCCGTTTTTTGTTGGACACGATATAAGAGAAGCTATTAAAGAATACTTTCAGCAGACTTGGATGTATATTTTGAGGATCATTTTTTAACCAAATACTACAGTGTTATATATCTTTGGAAAGCTCTCGATGAGTACTTTCCAATGGTGCAATAATAAGTTTTATAATCTTGGACCAATTTTTGACCAACAATGATTTCTATGTTTTGAGTTGGAAGTCTTTCTTAGAGGTTTGGAGTTGGATGATTCAAACTCTAGATATGTAGAGATGTAAATCTCTACGACAGTGCTCACTCTTTCTTTGATGTAGAGAAGTTACATAGCTAATATGGACTCTGTGTTCATGACACAGAGTGTAAAGAGTCTCTGTTTGAATACCTTCAATGGTACAAGTATTCTGAGCTTGAAAGCGAGGAAGTGTTGTAGTAGAATTCCTACCTCTCTTTCTCTCTCTCTCTCTCTATCTTTCTGCTACAAAGATAAAGCGGGCCAGGCAAAGCTCTCTTCTCCTCTATGGAAAATGGGGTAAAAGCTATACAAAATGATGAATAAAAGGGTGGGAGGGTGGGAAAATGGGCGAAATGAGTTCAAAAAACTGATGGCAAAAAGGCTTCTCTCAATGAGGAGAAAGCACACTACCAAAATAAAACACAACCACCACCAAAATGACCACCAAATGCACCACCAAGACCTCCACCTAGCGCTCTGATACGATGTAGAGAGTACACATGCGAAAGAAAAATGAAAAGAAGAGTGTACTCACAAAACAAAGTGTGTGAGACTCAAAACGAGTAGACCATGAAATGGGTAAACTCCTGTGGCTTAGAAATGAGCTTGCCAAGAGCATGGAGTAGGCTCCTCAAGCTTCTAACGAAATAGAAATGGGGGAGAGGCCCTCCTTATATCGATTTGGGAGGGGCTCTCCAAAGTACATCTCATGTGGGATAATTCCTCTGAAAGGAGAATGAATACAACTACTAGAAGCAAATGAAGGGTACCCAAATACAATGGATATAATATAAAATGGAAATATAATAAAATGGAGTGACTCTAAGATACAAAGTGAGATGTACTGTCATATTCTCAACATGTATGTATATATGTATGTATGTATGTATGTATGCATGTATGTATGTATGTATGTATGTATGTATGTATGTATGTGCATGTGTGTATGCATGTCTATGTATGAATTGTTATCGTTAGTGTCCATGTGAAAGGCCAAATGGCCACTAGACACTTCTTTGACATATGGTGGCCTGGTCAGCCACAGAGTGTATGTTTGAGTGCATTTGGGAGACCTATGAAGTCTGTCTTCGTGCTCCCTGTGTACTCTGTTTTCTATGTATTCTGCAGCATCTATGCAAAGTACTGTGTGCGGCCTTAGGAGCTCAGTTTTCTACTTTGAGTACATCATCATGGATCTCTCGAGAAGGAGAGCGCACTGTGGTGCATCGTCATCGCAAAATGTCACTGGTATCAAAGCAATTCGATGCAAAAAGCTTTGTTCCTTTTGTGCGAGCAAGGCGAGCACCCCCCAAGGCTTCCTCCAAGGCTTACGACTAAGGTGGTGACCAAGGCATAGGCCTTGGCATACCTTGTCATCACAGTCACCAAAGACATCATTGATGCCATTGGCTGCGAGCGAGGGAGGACCTCAATGATCAAGGAAGATAGAGGTTCCCGGTACTTCCCAAGAGGTCACCCATCCGGGTACTATTCCACCTAGAGCTCACTAAACCCTGACCATCTCTTGCCACTAAGTTACACTCTTGTGGTGTTTGAAGAAGGGGAAAAACTAAGGTTGACATTACCTTAAACATGTTTTGGTCCCTCAAAGCTTCATTCTTTGCTTTCAAAGCCTATTTTTGAACCATTTTTGGGTGTCTTTTGGAGCCATTTTGGAGTACTTTTGCACATAATTCTCTTCACACAAGCCCGCGAACATCAAGAAGAGTGTTCTTTGTACTTCTTGGACAATAAAAATTAACCTTTGGGGCTGTGTTTTTCAGCCCCACTCGCAAAACTATAGGTTTCTGGAAAGGTTTTCAGTTTTGGTGGGAGCAGGCGCTGCAAATTTATGCAAGTTTTTTGAGCCGAAAACATCAGAGTTGATAGACACTTACCGGAGTTATTGTCTAGTTGTTAGGCTGTACATTTAGCCTTTTAGTTTCATTTTACTGCATATATTGAGCACGTACACATCATGTACGCTTCTGTGGATACCGCTTATGTACGTCCATGTGGTCATTGATATAGCGGTTATGTTCTTTGCATAAAGCCTTTTACATTTGATAAAGAGGGTCGTGGTAAGGTTTTCTTAACTCGGAGACACCCAGACGTCGGGGTCTCTTTGGTGATGCAGGTGGAAGACTTACCCAGCCTCGCCATAGGAGACGTATGATAGTTGTTCATAGGTGCTCGATAAGCCTAGTTGTCTTCTATTGGGTAACTGATTATATGCAGTGGAGTCAGTGATTCGCTATGCAGGCAAACATGTCAGTACTTGCAGTTTTATGATATTTTGACACTGGTCATACGCTCATTTTGCAGAGGATACTTAATTTTCCAGTTTTTTTTTCATTTTGTCAACTATACAATGGTCGATTTACTCCTTGATATACTTATTCGTTGGTGCTCGGACTCTTCTAGCTCCATTATCATTCCATTCAGTTCTCTACCATCATGGCGTCAAAGGTCTCAGGCACATCCGGTGGATCAGGGTCTAGTGCTAGTGTTCCAAAGAGGATCTATAACTTGCAGGGAAAAGACCATTTTGAGATCCGAAAATTTGATGGCACAAACTTTGCTCCATGGAAGAATCAGTTTAAAGATGTGCTGATTCAAAGGAGACAATGGAAGCCAGTAAATGGGATTTTAAAGAAGCCTACTAACATGGATGAAGATGATTGGGATGAGTTAGATGAAATGGCGAGGTCTACCATTCGCTTGCACCTGACAGATAATGTTCACTTTACAGTACTAGATTGTGAAAGTGTAGAGGAGCTTTGGAAGAAGTTATGCAATACATATGAAAAAGAGAGGGCATTAAATAAAGTGTATCTAATGAGAGAATTATATGACCTTCATATGAAGGACATAGATAGTGTTGCTCCTCATCTAAATGAGTATGATGCTATATTCTCCCAGTTATAGGCTAAGAAAATGGATATGGATAACAAAATGAAAGCAGTATTACTGTTATGCACCTTGCCATCATCATGGGATACATTTTGCACAGCTATTAGCAATAGTGCACCTGGTGGTAAACTTGTCTATGATGACATATGTGAAACACTCTTGAGTGAGGAGATTCGTAGAAAATCTATGGTTGGCACTCAGAGTGGAAATGCATATAATGTTCGTGATGCTTACCAAGGAAAGAATCAGCAACATGGCAGGAGCAAGAACAAGGAAAAGAATGGTCAACGAAATAAGAGTAGAAGTAAATCAAGGAAGAGGGACATCGAATGGAATTATTGTCATAAGAAAGGACATATGAAGAAAGATTGTTATGCATTAAAGAATGCTAAAGGTAAAGGACAGAACATTGATGGGCATGTTAAACAGTTACCTGCACCATCTACTTCGATTGTGAAGATTGAAGAAATTAATGCTATTTCTGATGATGTTGATGTGTTCACACTTGAAAGTACTATGCCATTTGAGGCGCTTTTGGCTGATTCTCTTTCCCACACATGGATGCTAGATTTTGGTGCTTCTTTCCATGTGACACCACATAGAGAATGGTTCTCTAATTATGCAGCAAAGTCTCCTCGTACCATGAGACTTGGTGACTCTTACCAGTTTGATGTTGTGGGGATTGGAGATGTGGTTGTGCAGTTCATTGATGGTTCAAAATTTACTATGCATAATGTACACCATGTGCCTCAGCTATCATATAGTTTGATGTCACTTGGTCAACTTGATGACCTTGGTTACAAGGTGGTCTTCTATGCTCAGTCCTTTCACATATCAAGGGCAATATGGTTATTGCAGAAGGAAGCAAAGTTCGCTCACTTTATCCTGTTGGTGCAATTCAAGCCTTCACATTTGGATTGGAACCCTTTGAAGGATATCTCTACATGGAGCAAGGGTCATAGGAACTTATGCTTATGACTTATTACCATTTTATCTTTTGTAAAAGTCTTAGTGACTTGGCATATTATGTAATTACACCTAATTGATTGAAAGTCGTGGAAAAGGTTGTTGATTGATTGAGAGAATATCTGATTACCTTTTAGGTGGAAGCTTTTAGGAGATTGACTTGAATTCAAAATTCAAATTCTCACTCAACTCCTATAAAAAGCTACAAGTCAAAAGTCGCGGTAGTACTTCACTCATCCCGAGGCATTTCTGTATCAATCATTGAGTGTGTGAGGTCTACTCCATAGCCTACACCTCTGAGTACCATTTGGCTATGTATATCATGCCAATGGGAATGTACATTTACATGATCTAATACAAATACTTACATTCATCTACTCTGTGATTCTCTGAGTTGTCTTCTCTAAGTCTGTCAACTTCCAAGATGCATATCTCAGTGTCTACTTAACCAAAGCAAGTGATTCAAAGCTTGTTGGAACCAGCTCCAAGCATACTACATGCCTACAAAATTTGAAGATCATTGGATCAGCCATTTTTGAGAAATCGCCTTCGAAGCAGTCTCTGGTATCTGTCTGCAGAGTTCCTAAAAAGTCGGGGGTACACATAATTTTGCTAAACTTATTTCTCAATGCATAGTTTATCAATTTGAGTGATTCCACTTGCAAATGGTAGCTTGTTAAGATAATTGAATAACTCTAAGAGGAATGTTTCCAATTGTAAGTGTGCTGGTCATACTGAGTGAAAGACTGATCAGGTATCAAGATCAAAATTGAAAGTTTTCAAGTCTAGTGAAGTGCAAACTCATCTGTTTTGATCTAATCATTATTCAAATCATTTCCAAAGTACATATAGCATAATTTGGTATCATTTGGAAGATCAAAGAGTCTACTAAGCATATTTGGAGTCAAAGAGGGCTGGTGCAAAGCAGGATGAGCAGTACCAACTCAATCTTCTGAGTGCTTCCAACTATCTCTCCCAACAGTGGTATCAGAGCAAATAAGGTAACATGGGAGATGACTTTCCTTCATTCATTGAAAAATTGGACAGGAACAATTACCAAGCTTGGTCTCTAAGGATGAAGACCTATCTACAAGGAAGGAGCTTATTTGGATTCATCTCAGGAGATGAGGAATTGCCCTCATTCAAAGCTAGAGGCCTACCCACCAAGGAAGAGCAAGAGAGACTCAACACATGGTGTGCAAAAGATGCTTTGGCAAGGTCATATCTTCTTAACTCTATATCTGATTTCCTTTTACCTCACATAAGGAATTGCAAGACTTCCCAAGAGACTTGGGAAACCTTGTCAACATATTTTTCATCAAGTACAAGGGCCAGAAAGAATCAACTATGGATTGAATTCACTACTCTTAGGAAGCAATCAAAGCAATCAGTTTCAGACTTTGTCACTAGGGTCAAAGACATTGCAGACCAGCTTGCAAGTATTGGAAAGGAGATTGAAGAGGAACAAATAGTAAGGTAGGTAATCAATGGACTAAAGGCTGATGACAAATGGGAGAGCTTTACCACATCAATGGACCTATACATGGACATACATGCTCCTGATCTAACAACTCTGATTGGTCAACTCTTCACACATGAAGCAAAGCTTACAAGGAATGGAGAGCAATCAAAAGGTAACAACCCCTCTGCCTTATACACTGATAAGAAGGTTAAAGATAAAAGTAAAAGTAAGAAGGTTGATGAAGAAGGCTCTACCTCTCAAGCCAACTATGTAGGGAGAGGTAGATCTTCAAGAGGTAGAGGCAGAGGAGGTAAGCAAGGTAGGGGGAGACCCTACAATTCATCACCATGCAATATTTGTGGATTGTCTAACCACACCACAGATGAGTGCTACAGAAACTACAAAAATCAGAGAGGAAGAGGCCATCAAAGAGGTGGATACTCTCAAGGTAGAGGCAGATTCAACCAACACCAAGGCTACAATGGATACAACAATCAGTACAACAACAATTACAACTACAACCACAATGGTAACTATCAAGGTGGATTCAGAAATAGAAAGGACTACAACAACTACACAGAGGAGCAAGATGACTCCCTATTGATCATGAATATGACCTCCAAGGCAGGTACAAATGATGATCATTTATTTTATATTGATTCAGGGTGTTCTAACCATGTAGCTGGTAATGTGGCACTACTTTCTGATTTGGAAGAACCCAAGGGCAAACATCAGGTACAGACAGGTGATGATACTAAACATTCTGTTGTAAAGATTGGTAATGTAAAGACTAGTGATGGTAATCAGAACTTATTGAGCAGAGTACTTTATGTCCCAACTATCACCAAGAACCTAATGAGTGTTGGTCAGATTGTGGAGAAAGGTTTACAGGTGAGGTTCAATCAACATGGAGCATAAGTGGAGGACCCCAGATATGGATTCAGAAGGATAGCCAAGGGAGAAAAATCAGGTAGATTGTTTACTTTTGAGCTCGAAGACACCAAAAACATTGCTTTATACAATTACAAGGATCAAACACTTTCAGAATTAGAAATATGGCACAAGAGACTAGGGCACATAGGTGAAAGGACCTTGAAGCAAATGAGCAGAGATCAATGTGTGCTTGGGATACCTAATGTATCCAAGCAACACATGATTTACAAGTGTGGTGCTTGTCAATTTGGTAAGTCTCACAGGTTACCTTATACAAGGAAAGGTTTTATGCATGAAAACTACCTAGACTTGGTGCACACAGATGTTTGGGGACCTAGCAAGGAACCCTCCATTTCAGGATCAAGGTACTATGTGTCCTTCATTGATGATTATAGCAGATGGACTGTGTTAAACTTTATGAAGCATAAGGATGAAGTGTTTAATTGTTTCAAAAGATATCTTGCACTAGTTGAAAATCAAACAGGTAGAAACTTGAAAAAACTAAGGTCAGATGGAGGAGGTGAATACTTCTCCAATGAATTTGAAGACTTCTTGCAGGAAAGAGGCATCAAGAGGGAGATAACCACAAGGTACTCACCTGAACAAAATGGGGTAGCTGAAAGAAGGAATAGGCTTATTGTTGAAACAGCTAGGTCTATGCTTAATGAAAAGAAATTACCAAATTATCTTTGGGCAGAGAGTGTATCTACTGCCACATATCTCATTAACAGGTTGCCATCAAATTCACTTGATGGAATGACACCTTATGAAGCTTGACATGGTAAGAGACCATCATTGGATCATTGCAAAATCTTTGGTTGTATTGCATATGTGCATATTCCCTCACAGGTAAGGGGAAAGCTAGACCCTAAAGCTGAAAAATGTATCTTCATTGGTTATGACTTGAACCAGAAAGGGTACAGATTCTACAACCCCTCAAACAAAGGTTTCAAGGTAAGCAGAGATGTCATTTTTGATGAGAATGACTCATGGTATGAGAATGAATGGAGGAAGGTTAGTCTACCTTATGATATGGAAGAAGATTTCCCAAAGCTCACCAAAGAGGAACCAATCCAGAAAGAAGAATCAAGCTCAGATGATGATGACACAATTAACCTTGAGGAATTCAAGGCATGGAAGTCCAAAGGGAAGATGAAAATGAAGAAGCTAGAGGATATACCAGAATCCTCAACTCAAGCTATGAGGAGATCTCAGAGAGAAAGTAAGAAGCCTATCAGATATGGGTATGACACTTCTCTTGTAACTAAACATTCTGTATATCTAAACATTCTGTATATCTTGCAAAGGATCTGTTGAATGAAGAACCAGATTCATATGAGGAGGCAATCACCAAACCAGAATGGAAAGAAGCTATGGATGAAGAAATAGAAGCTCTCAAGGAGAGTGACACATGGGACTTGGTACCCAAGAAGACTCAATGAAGGTGATAGGATCCAGATGGATCTACAAACTAAAGAGAAACTCAGATGGAACAATCAACAGGTACAAAGCTAGGTTGGTAGCCAAGGGTTTTGCACAAACCCAAGGCATTGATTAGAGGAGACATTTTCTCCTGTGGCTAAGATGCCAACAATCAGAATTTTGGTGAGTGTAGCTGCATCCAAGAATTGGAACATGTACGAATTAGATGTCAAGAATGCTTTCTTGAATGGATGGATATCTGAAGAAGTCTACATGTCACAACCACCTGGCTATGAAGATCCCAAGAAAGTAAATTATGTTTGTAAATTGAAGAAGGCTCTATATGGATTGAAGCAGGCACCTAGAGCATGGAACTATAGGTTGACAACATATCTCCAAGACCAAGGATTTGTGATGAGTAAGGCAGAGACATCTCTATTCATAAAGAGGAGTAGTACAGAGGTAATCTACTTGTGTGTTTATGTTGATGACATCATCATTACAGGTAATGATGTCAGTGGGATTAGACACATCAAAGGACAGATGATGAAGGAATTCAAGATCAATGATCTTGGATTATTAAAGTACTTCTTAGGTCTTGAATTAATTTATACAAACTTAGGTATCTTTATCACTCAGAAGAAGTATATTCAAGACATGTTGAAGAGGTTTAATTTGCACGAGGCTAAAGTCTCAAGCACTCCTATGGAGGTCAACCTAAAGCTTAGTGCTCATGAAGGGGATGAAGTCCAAGACATTACAAGATATCAAAGTATGGTTGGTAGTTTGAATTATGCTACCTTAACCAGAATTGACATAGCATATGGTGTAAGTGTGCTAAGCCAATTCATGCACAAACCAAGGGTACCTCACCTAGAGGCAGCAAAGAAGATTTTCAAGTATCTAAAGGGAACTCAGAACCATGGCTTGTACTTTCCTTATACATCAGATATTGACATTAAAGTATATTCAGATGCAGATTGGGCAGGATGCAAGGATGATAGGAGAAGCACATCAGGATACATATGTTTTGCAGGTGATAAACCTATTTCTTGGTCAGCCAAGAAACAACCTACAGTAGCTTTGTCATCTACTGAAGCAGAGTATAGAGGGCTAGCCAATGCCACTCAAGAAGCTATTTGGTTGAAGCTTTTGTATACAAAGTTAAGCCTATACACAAGGCCTCCAATTATCTTTGGAGATAACACAAGCTCTCTTCACCTTGCAGCTAATCCAATATATCATGCTAGGACAAAGCACATAGAGGTTCATTACCACTATGTGAGAGAAAAGTTGCTAAGCAAAGACATTCAATTGAATTATGTGTCCACTAATATGCAATGTGCAGATTTACTTACTAAAGCTTTGGATGGAAACAAGTTATGCAGATTCAAATCCATGATTGGATTGCAGGATGTGATTGAAGATTGAAGAAGAAGACTTAAGCCAAAGTGTTTGGCTTGAGGGGGAGCTGCTGGTGCAATTCAAGCCTTCACATTTGGCTTGGAACCCTTTGAAGGATATCTCTACATGGAGCAAGGGTCATAGGAACTTATGCTTATGACTTATTACCATTTTATCTTTTGTAAAAGTCTTAGTGACTTGGCATATTATGTAATCACACCTAATTGATTGAAAGTCGTGGAAAAGGTTGTTGATTGATTGAGAGAATATCTCATTACCTTTTAGGTGGAAGTTTTTAGGAGATTGACTTGAATTCAAAATTCAAATTCTCACTCAACTTCTATAAAAAGCTACAAGTCAAAAGTCGCGGTAGTACTTCACTCATCCCGAGGCATTTCTGTATCAATCATTGAGTGTGTGAGGTCTAATCCATAGCCTACACCTCTGAGTACCATTTGGCTATGTATATCATGCCAATGGGAATGTACATTTACATGATCTAATACAAATACTTACATTCATCTACTCTGTGATTCTCTGAGTTGTCTTCTCTAAGTCTGTCAACTTCCAAGAGGCATATCTCAGTTTCTACGGAACCAAATCAAGTGATTCAAAGCTTGTTGGAACCAGCTCTAAGCATACTACATGCCTACAAAATTTGAAGATCATTGGATCAGCCATTTTCGAGAAATCGCCTTTGAAGCAGTCTCTGGTATTTGTCTGCAGAGTTCCTAAAAAGTCGGGGGTACATATAATTTTGCTAAACTTATTTCTCAGTGCATAGTTTATCAATTTGAGTGATTCCACTTGCAAATGGTAGCTTGTTAAGCTAATTGAATAACTCTAAGAGGAGTTTTTCCAATTGTAAGTGTGCTGGTCATACTGAGTGAAAGACTGAGCAGGTATCAAGATCAAAATAGAAAGTTTTCAAGTCTAGTGAAGTGCAAACTCATCTGTTTTGATCTAATCATTATTCAAATCATTTCCAAAGTACATATAGCATATTTTGGTATCATTTGGAAGCTCAAAGAGTCTACTAAGCATATATGGAGTCAAAGAGAGCTGGTGCAAAGCAGGATTAGCAGTACCAACTCAATCTTCTAAGTGCTTCCAACTATCTCTCCCAACATATCCTTTATTTGTATCATAGAAAGAACACTTGTTAGCTGTTACTAAACACTGTATGGCTTGTATTTGGCATGGTTGTTTGGCCCATATATCTCATAGTGGAATGGAAAATCTTTCTCATTCTGGCTACCTACACGTGTTATCTTTCTTCGATTTTTCATTTTGTGAGCATTGTCAATATGGAAACCAAACTAGAAATGTGCATAGAATTCACATTGACTCTTCAATTTAGCCTTTAGATCTCCTTCATAGAGATGTGTGTGGTCCCATGCCCATTAGGTCCTTAGGTGGTTCTCTCTACTTTGTCAATTTCATAGATGATGCTACTAGAAAAGTTTGGGTATATCCTATCAAATTGAGGGATGAGGTATAACCTACTTTCAAAAAATGGCTTTCTTCAGCTGAGACTGAAAAAGGAACTAAGCTTAAGGCTTTAGGTTCAGATAATGGGGTTGAGTGTACCTCACTTGAATTCAGCCTTTTCTGTCAGTCTAGAGGGATCCGGAGAGAGTTTGGAGCTCTTTATACCCCTGTACAGAATGGTCTAGCTGAGAGGATGAATAGAAATATTCAAGATATAGTAGTCTCTATGTTGCATCATGCAAACCTCTCACAAGGCTTTTGGGAAGAAGTAGTATTCACTGTAGTTCATGTGATTAACCTGTCACCTAGTACTACCAAAGGTCTAAAAGTGGCACAAGAGTTATGGAAAGGGAAGCCAACATATTATGATCATCTTTGAGTTTTTGGGTGTGAAGCATATGTTCATATACCCAAGAATCTTAGACAAAAGTCAGACCATAAGTCAAAGAAATGCATTTTCTTGCATATGGTCAAGAAGGACGGTTTGGATATCGCTTATGGGATCCTGAAACACGATCAGTGATAAAAAATAGTGATGTCATTAATGAGTCTTAGATGCATAAACAGCCCATTAACAAGGTTGAAGTGAGAATAGTGTTGTTTGAGGATACTAGTCCTTTGGTTAGCATGTATAACAATGCTGCACATAGGGATGTTCAAGAGAATTTACATTCAAATCAGTCTGCACATGTTCCTATTCAACAACCATTGAGACATTCTGCACGTGTCTCACATCTACCTCTCAGATGAGGAAAATGAATTCATGAACAAAATCCCCTATTAGTCTGTTGTTGGTAGTTTCATGTATGCTATGGTAGCTACGAGACCAAACATTGCATTTGCAGTGGGAGTTGTGAGCAGATATATGTCTAATCTTAGCAAGAAAAATTGGGGAGCAGTCAAGATGATTTTAAGATATTTAAGTGGCACTAAGGACAAGTGTCTATGCTTAGGTAGAGGGAAAGCATCCATTATTGGTTACACAAATTCTGACTATGCTAGTTGTGTAGACAATTGTAAGTCTACATCAGGGTACATTTTTCATTTTGCTAGAGGTGCTATCTCTTGGAGATCACAGAAATAGAGCATGTTGCAACAAGTGAAGCATGTAAGGAAGTGTTGTGGATTTCTCATCTTGCTTGTGATATGGGTTTACCTCAGCATGTACCTCGTTTGCTCAGTGATAGTCAAAGTGCCATTGCTTTGGCTAAGAATCTAGTCTATCATGTAAAGACCCATCACATTGAGGTGAGGTATCACTTCATTAGACATTAATTGACCATTGAGCACATTACTCTTGAGAAGGTTCACACTCGAGATAATGTTGTAGATGCTTTGACTAAAGCTCTACCACAGGATACCTTTCAACACTGTTGTCACTTGATGGGGGTTACTTGATTCTTGATCTTCCATACTCACTTGTCTACTGTGTAACATGCCCATCAAGTAGGAGGTATGGTTTGTATACTTACACTCAAGTATTCTTTATCATTCTTTTATTTTTCTCCCATAGTTACTTTGGCTATATTGGACTTTAGAGGGAGATTGTTACCGTTAGTGTCCATGTGAAACGCCAAATGGCCATTGGACACTTCCTTGTATATGTTCTTTAATAAAACATATAGTGGCTTGGTCAGCCACAGACTGTATGGTCGACCGCATTTGTGAGAACTAAGAAGTTTGTCTTCGTGCTCCCTGTGTACTGTGTTTTCTGTGTATTCTGCAGCAATCTGTGCAAAGTACTGTGTGCAGCTTCAGGAGCTTAGTTTTCTACTCCGAATTTATCATCGTGGAGCTCTCGAGAAGGAGAGTGCACTATGGTGCATCGTCATCGAAATACTTCATGAATGCATGTGTGTGTATGTATGCATGTGAGTGTATGGGTGTGTATGTGCATGCGTGAATGTATGTATGCATATGCATGTGTGTGTATGTATACATATGACTGTATGTATGCATGTGAGTGTATGTGTGTGTCTATGTGTGTGCATGTATGTGTATGTGTATATATATATGCATGTCTATGTATGTGTATGTGTATATGTATGTATGCATATAAGTGTATGTATGCACGTGAGTGTATATGTGTTTCTATGTGTGTGTATATATTTGTATGTGTATGTGTGTGTATGCATATGTGTGTGTATGTGCTTGTGTTTATGTATATATACATATGCATCTATGTATGTATGTATACATATGCATGTTATGTATACATATGCATGTGTGTGTACAAATACATGTGACAATGTATGCACATGTGTGTATGTTGCACATGTGTGTATGTAAGCACATGTGTGTGTATGCATATGTGTGTGTATGTGCATGTGCATGTATACATGTGTCTGTATGTATGCATATGCATGTGTATGCATTTGTGTGTATGTGTGCTTGTGAGTGTATGTGTGTGTCTCTGTGAGTGTATGTGTGTGTATGTATATGTGTATGTGTATATGTGTATATGCGCAAGTACCTATATGTCTATGTGTGTATATGCATATATATGCATTTGTAAATGTGTGTGTACGCATATCATATATGTCTACATTTGTGCATGTGTGTATGTATGTGTGTGTGTATGTATGTATCTGTATATTTGTGTATGTGTGTGTATGTGCATGTGGGTGCATGTGCATGTGTGTGTATGAATATGTGTGTGTATATGTGCATGTGTGTGTATGAATATGTGTGTGTATATGTGCATGTGTGTGTATGCATGTGTGTGTATGTATGCATGTAAGTGTGTGTGTCTATCTGTGTGTAGGTATATGTGCAAGTATCTATATGTGTATGAGTGTGTATGCATATGTGTGCATTTATGTATGTCTGTATATGTGTGTAGGTATGTATGTGTGTGTATACATATGTATGTATGTATGAATGTCCATGTGTTTGTATGCATGTCTATGTATGTGTGCATGTGTGTGCATGTCTGTGTATGTATGGATATGAGTGTATGTTTGTGTATATGTGCATATGTGTGTGTATGTGCATGTGTGTATGCATGTGTGTATGCATGTGTGTATGTATGTATGCATATGCATGTGTGTGTATGTATGCATGTGTGTGTGCATGCATATGAGTGTATGTATCCATGTGATTGTATGTGTGTGTCTATGTGTGTGTATGTATGTGTATGTGTATACGTATATGCATGTCTACGTATGTGTATGTGTGTATATGTATGTATGCATATAAGTGTATGTATGCATGTGAGTGTATATGTGTGTGTATGTATATTTGTATGTGTATATATGTATGTGTGTGTGTACATGCTTGTTTTTATGTATATATACATATGCATCTGTGTATGTATGTATACATATGCATGTGTGTATACAAATGCATGTGAGTATGTATGCACATGTGTGTGTATGCATATGTGTGTAATGCATGTGTGTGTGTGTCTTTTTGAGTGTATGTGTGTGTATGTTTATGTGTATGTGTATATGTGCAAGTACCTATATGTGTATATGTGTGTATGCTTTTGTGTGTATGCTTTTGTGTGTATATGTGTATATGTATGTGTGTGTATATGTGTGCATGTGTGTATGCATGTTTGTGTATGCATGTCTGTGTATGCATATGTTTGTATGTATATGCATGTGTGTGTATGCATGGTTGTGTATGCCTATGTGTGTATGTATGATCACATACCTTTGCTCATTTGGTCGCTCCTTCATTCCTTCACTCTCGTTCGCTCGTTTAGTCGCTGCTTTGCTCGTTCACACTCTCTCTCTCTCTCTCTCTCTCTCCCTCACTTGATCCCATCACAAATGTTATAGGAGAAATAAAGTTTTTGATTTTCAATTTCGAGGAGCATCCCTTATGCAACGCTATAGCATCACATCCAGTGTGCAATCCTTGCTAACATAGGTGCTAAAAGTCGACACCGATAGCGACGAATAATATATGCATCGCTTATGTGATGCTTATTGTTGCTTATTCAACACAAAATTTATATATTTTTTCCCTCTCATAGTGCATCATGTATGTGATGGTATTTGATGCCATCGTCACATAGGTGATATTCCCTAATTTTGTTTCAATTAGGGGTGTTTCTATGCTCCCTTTATTCTTGTAGTGTCTCAACCTAGGTTCCATTATTTGTTATTCATCATATTTATTTATGAATAATTGTGGAATTTTATGGCAAACGTGCATTATTTGATCGAATTATTCGATGCCATGCCAGCTTATTTGGACATGAACGTATACTTTTCTCATGGTAATTTGATGATTTTTTATCAAATGTGCTTTCGATCGAAACGGTTTTTGATCGATAACCTTCTAGATCAAAATATGTTCAATCGAATGCTTTTTCAATCAAAACAAATTTGGTTGAATAATGTTTCATAAAAGAATACAACTAGACTTATTTTTCACAAGAGTTACTTTGTTTTTTATGAACTTACAATGTGTAGAAAGAACAAGCTATAAACTCTTGCTATAAATATTAAGTATTTTAGTATTAAAGTCAAAAAGAAAAGTATTTTTGTTTGTGAATTAAAAACTATTGTGATTTTTTGTGGCAATGGTGATTCTTACTTCACAATAGTATATGTATGTGTGTGTATGATTGTGAGTAAAAATGTATTGTGATTTTTTGAATCAATATTGATTCTTACTTCACAATAGTATATGTATGTGTATTGGAGTGTATAATTATGAATGAAATCTATTGTGATAGTGTGATCCAACATTGATTCTTACTTCACAATAGCATATGTATGTGTGTGTATGATTGTGAGTGAAAACGTATTGTGATTTTTTGAATCAATATTGAATCTTACTTCACAATAGTATGTGTGTGTATGTTATATGATTATAAGTGAAAATCTAATATGACTGTGTAAGTGCATGTGTCTCAGTGTGTGTGTGATTGTGAATTAAAAACTATTGTAATTATTGGAAAAGTTTTATTGTTCCTTTTGATAATTCAAGGATTCAAAAGGTATTAATAACTAAGATCAAAAGCAATAAGGACAATGCATATCAGCTAATAGAAGGTACTTGTTGTATCAATACAATACAACTACACAAATCCATAGATCTTCTTTAGGAGGTTTTTTTTAGCAAATAGGAAATTTAGAATTCATGATGAAAGGACAGTAAGTACAAGGGGCAGGATCCACATCACTGCCAGCAACCAAAAAAAAAGAAGGCTAGCCTCAGAATCACTAGATCATAGATGTGAGTAATATAGAATATTGGGGACACAGTAGTACTAGGTATGTAGGGGAGTTATAAACATGGTCACGAACCTTACAAGAATCCCATGATCATTTCAAGTTTGGGTCTAGCATACAACTTCAGTAAGGATGTTCTCCACTTGCAAGGTGCAGTGGACTTCAGATGCTCAGACAGTTTGAAGTTTTGAGGACCAGCAGAGATCATGGAGTCCATACACTGAACGCGTGTAGCTTTTATGGAAGTGAGAAAACCTTGCAAGCTAGCCTGACTACTGCCATTGAAGATGGTATGGTTTTGGGACCACCATATGAACCAGAGAGTGATACCTCTCCATATATTCCATAAGGAAAAATCAAGATTGCTACACATACCCAATAGAGTTTCTTTATAACTCACAAAAACTTGAAGTTTGCTACACATGAGTTGAAAACATTTCCAGTATTTGTGAGCATGAGTGCATCTAAAGAAGAGATGGGGGATATCCTCCTCAATGCCATAGTATAGACATAAACCATCATGAATCCCAAGTTTCCTGGCTTTGGAACCACTCGAGATCCCTTTGTGAAGGATCATCCACATGAGATATGAGTGCTTGATATTGATTGGAGGGTTCCAAAGACTTAAGAATTTGTGCCTCCACTGGTGCTCATTCCAATTGATAGACCATTTGGAGTTCAACTTTTGCACAATCATGTTGACTGATCCTCTTCGGGACTTGAATTTTCCTTAGAGAGAAACCAGAAAGGTGTCTTTCCAACATCTCCTTATGCCTCAGCATGACCTGCAAGGAGCCATAAGGAACATCAGTACTGTCAGCAAGTTGAGTAGGAGAGATCACCGGAGTACCAGCAATAAGGTTCTTCCATTTGTTGTAACCCTGTTTAAAACATTTATGCTCTTTAATTCCTAAAAACCCATTATTCCAAAGGGAGATACAACCTGTCCACATACTCTCTTGCATAAAGAAGTCAGTGAAGTGAAAAAATTTAGTACTGGGGGAGCAATGTTGTTTAACCATCATCCAAGCATGCGAGATTCTACATGATAGAGTGTTGCTAGTGGGACAAAAAATGTGGGGAGAAACCAGAACATCCCAAAGGTCATGGTGCTTCCAGGATTTATAGTCCTTGAGAGAGAATCTAACAACATTTCTTTTAATAAGAAAAGCCCAAACATCATTGGACTCAATAGACCTCACTATCCCCTTGGTTGCAAGGTTAGTAGCCATTTTTATGGGACAATAGATCCCAAGACCTCCTTCCTCCTTGGGAAGACAACAAATTTTCCAAGAGACTTTGGGTATCTTGTTGTGATTAGTGTTTGCTCCCCAGAGGAATCTTCTAGTCAGAGCAAGAGCCTGCTTAAAATGACATTTGTTAGGTATCCAACAGGAAAGTAAGTAAGTTAAGGAAGGCAAGAGGTAGTGGTTAAGCACAAAGACCTTGTGGGACAAAGAAGACTGACAACCAAACCACCTAAAGACCTTCTTCCTAAATTGGTCCATGACCCAATTCCATCTTTGCTGGACAGTGACTTGAAATCCCATAGAGATCCCGAACAGCCCGAACACTTCTCCCTCTTTGATCATGTCACAACCAAGAGCGGTAATGGAGTTAGGGACCAGTCACGGACCATGTTAGTGGAAGACTTGAAAGCCATTTTCTTATGGTTCATGTGAGAGTCGCTAGCAAGATAGAAGATCCGGAGACAATCTATGAACTCCTTAGCAAAACTGGGATCAGCTTTGACAAGAATGTTAGTGTCATCTGCAAAAGCTTGTAGAAAGAGTTTGTTTGGAGCACCAGGCACATTGATTCCTTCCAAGGCCTTGTTGTCTAAAGCAACCTTAGTAAGCCAGCCAAGGGCATCACTGGCAATAGAAACTAGGAGGGGAGCCAAGGGGCAGCCTAGCCTAACATATCTCCTAAGTATGAAAGGAGGAGACATGGAGCCATTGATGGAGACTCATGTCGGGAAGCGATTGAAGGCTGAAATCCCATTCAATTCTGTCATAGGCTTTGTCAAATTCAATTTTAATGAAGTGGAAGGGCTGGTTTGTGTCTTGAGCATACTCAACACCTTCTCACAAGGAGATGATAGCATCCAAAATGTATCTCCCCTTAATGAAGCCTTTTTTTTCAAGTAATATGATGTCATTCATTAAGAGACTAAGTCTTCTGGCTAAGGTGGAAGCCAAAATCTTGTACGACGTGTTAAGACAGGTAATGGGTCTCCAATTGTTCAGATCCTCTTTTAGTCCTCTTTTTTGAATCAATTTTATAACTCCATTGTTGATCTCAATAGGAAGAATGCCTTTAGTAACAGATTCTTTCCAAATCAAGAGAGTGAAAGGAGTGAGGAAATCAGAAAAAGCAATGAAAAACTCATTAGGAAGATCATCAAGACCAGGATATTTGTAGGGTTTTAGCTTATGGATGGTTTCTCTAATCTCACCAGCAGTGAGGGGCAGGTCCAACACGGTGGCAAGGCTAGTAGGAATAGATTTCTTCCTTTTAAGAGCAATGGTGGCTCTAGCAGTTGTATTGTATTGTATTGTATTGATACATCAAGAAACTTCTATAAGCTAAGATGTTGGCATCAAGACAATATCATCAAGAGGGACTTGTTGGGAGGAAAGAATTGACTTGTTGAGACAATAGCATCAAGAGGGACTTGTTATCGCCAAGTTTTGATAGAAATTGACTTATGCACCTCATCCTTGGATACTTACAACAAAAAAGATGCAAACATATAAAAAAAGATTTTACTTTTTATGATATAGTTTAATATTTTTTTAACCATATAATAATGAATTTTTATTTTTAAATATTTTTATTGGTTATTTTGAAGGTTGATTGATTTTGATCTGAGTATGAAGGTAGAAATTTCCCATTAAAAATGGATCATTATCGATCTTTCACTTGAACCATTTGGATATGTATCAGACAATAGGTCTTTCTTCAACGAGAATATATGTTGGGAGGAGAGACATCTCTCTAGTAGGTTGTTAGATGACAAGATGCAATGTGTATATATAATTCAACCATATGGCAAATGCATATGGGTACAAAATTCAAAAAACATTATGGTTGAAAATGCCATACATGCATGTGTGCAGAGTTGGTTCTCAATGCATCAAGAACCCTCTTTCCTAACTTTACTTACTTGTGCATGACTATGAAGGCAGATAAGGTTTCTTGACTGCACTTTTTTTTCAAGGCTCAAGTTGATTTACTATGTGTATGTGCTTGTGTTTATGTATATATACGTATGCATGTTTGTATGTATGTATACATATGCATATGTGTGTACAAATGCATTTGAGTATGCATGCACATGTGCGTATGCATATGTACGTATGTATGTATGTGCATGTGTGTGTATAAATGTGTCGATGTATGTATGATATGCATGTGTATGCATATGTGTGTATGTATGCATGAGTGTATGTGTGTGTGTATGTATATGTTCAAGTATCTATACGTATATGTGTATGTGTAAATGTGTATATGTATATGTGTATACGTGCAAGTATCTACATATGTATGTGTGTGTATTCACATGTGCGGATTGGTAAATGTGTGTGTATGCATATCATATATGTGTGCATTTGTGTATGTGTATATATTTTTGTATGTATGTGCATGTATGTGTGTGTATGCATATGTGCGCATGTATGTGCATGTGTGTGTATGCATGTATCTATGAATGTATGCATACGCATGTGAAAGCATGTGTGTGTATGTATATGTGCAAGTATCTATATGTGTATGTGTATGTGTATATGTGTATGTGTGTGTATGAATTTTTGTGTATATGTGTATATTTATGTGTCTGTATATGTGCAAGTATCTATATGTGTGTGTATTTATATGTGCAAGTATCTATATGTGTATGTGTATGTGTACATGTCTATGTGTGTGTATGATTTTGTGTGTATATGTGTACATAAGAATATCTATGTGTGTGTGTGTATTTGTGTATATGTGTGCATGTTTGTGTGTGTATGAATATGTGTGTATGTATGTGCATGTGTCACACATGCACATACATACACACATATGCATACACATAATTTCAAATCTGCAAAACAAAAATACTAATTTTACCTTTGAGGAAAAGTCTCTTCGATAGGTTTAGAGCTTTGTATGCTCTCAAACAAGCATGTGTGGAATGAAATTTTCAATCGAATGTAAAATATGTTTTTGTTTATTCGAAATTGGTTTTCAATCAAAAGAGGTTTTGATCCAAAAGTTTTTCAATAAAAAAAAAATTGAAAAAGTTTTCGATCAAAAGCTTTTTGATCGAAAGTTTATCCCTGTCCATTTTTTTGTAGTGTCTATTCAAATAACCATGAATAAAATGAACATATTCGGTTTTTTTTTATTATTTTGATCAAATAAATGCAACTTAGATCTCAAAAAGTGAAAGGTTAGCAAGGGAGAAGCTATCAAAAGGAAATATCCACACCTTCTAATGCATATAAACACTTGAGGAGAAGCTAGAGGAGCATCCTAGAACTCAGTATGGATGAGTATAATGCATAGAGACATTAGAGAAAGGAAATTATCAACCATGGAAATTTAGAGTTAGCAAGCATCTTATGTGGAAAGAATTGTGGGCATTAGTGAACGGCATGGAGCCAATGCCTCATCTACATGATCCACCACTTCAAGGGTGGGTCAAGGCACGTAAGGAAGGGATAAGAAGGGATAGTATAGTCATATTCAATCTATCCCATGTAGCACATTTCAACTTTTAAATCATGGAAAGCTTACTTGAAAATGACCATGACACACATACTCAATGCCATTTGAATTCAAACGTCCTTCAACTCTTATGCATTTTTTCGATGAGGATCATAGCAACCCAAATCAAATTTGCTCAAGTAATTAGTAATGTTTAGGGTATGTAGAAACCATAGGGAACTTTTCAAATTCCTCATCGTGAGATGAAAAGCTATCACTTGAAGTCAACATGAAAGAACATTCTAATTTCCATGTGAAGGATCTAAAATAGTGCAACCAGCCAACACAAATCTTTCTCTAATCCAACATTCTTCTTAGGTGGTGTCTGAGTGGAAGTGAACCTTTCTCACAATTAAGACAGGATCATAAAAAATTTTCATAATCCAATCATGCGTGGGAGCGATCTGAGTGGCACTAAGGATAGATGTCTATGCTTAGGTAGAGGGAGAGCATCCATTATTGGTTACACAGATTCTGACTATGTTGGTTGTGTAGACAATTGTAAGTCTACATCAGGGTACATTTTTCATTTTGCTGGAGGTGCTACCTTTTGGAGATCTCGTCTTCAAGAATGAACAATTGTTTCCACCACAGAAGCAGAGTATGTTGCAACAAGTGAAGCATGTAAGGAAGCATTGTGGCTTTCTCGTCTTGCTTCTGATATGGGTTTACCACGTTTGCTGAGTGATAGTCAGAGTTCCATTGCTTTGGCTAAGAATCTAGTCTATCATGCAAAGACCAAGCACATTGAGGTGAGGTATCACTTCATTAGAGATTTCTTCACCACTGAGTGCATTATTCTTGAGAAGGTTCACACTCGAGATAATGTTGGGATGCTTTGACTAAAGCTCTACCACAGGATAGCTTTTAACACTATTGTCACTTGATCGGGGTTACTTGATTCCTGATCTTACACAGTCACTTGTCTACTATGTAACATGCCCATCAAATAGGAGGTATAGTTTGTATACTTACACTCAGGTATTCTTTATCATTCTTTATTTTTTCTCCCATAGTTACTTTGGCCATATTGGCCTTTAGTGGGAGATTGTTACCGTTAGTGTCCATGTGAAAGGCCAAATGGCCACTCCACACCTCTTTGTATAAGTTCTTTAATAAAACATATAGTGGCCTGGTCGACCACAGACTGTATGGTCGACCGCATTTGTGAGACCTAAGAAGTTTGTCTTCATGCTCCCAATGTACTGTGTTTTCTGTGTATTCTGCAGCATCTATGCAAAGTACTGTGTGCGACCTCAGGAGCTGAGTTTTCTACTCCGAGTATATCATCATCGAGCTCTCAAGAAGGAGAGCACACTACGGTGCGTCGTCATCGAAATACTTCATGAATGCATGTGTGTGTATGTATGCATGTGAGTGTATCTGTGTGTATATGTGCATATGTATGTGTATGTGCATGTGTGAATGTGTGTATGCATATGCATGTGTATGCATGTGTGTGTATGTATAGATATGAGTGTATGTATGCATGTGAGTGTATGTGTGTGTCTATGTGTGTATGTATGTGTATGTGTATATCTATATGCATGTCTATGTATGTGCGTATACGTATGTATGCATATAAGTGTATGTATGCATGTGAGTGTATATGTGTTTCTATGTGTGTATATATATATATGTATGTGTATATATGTATGTGTGTATGCATATGTGTGTGTATGTGCTTGTGTTTATGTATATATACATATGCATGTGTGTATGTATGTATACATATGCATGTGTGTGTACAAATGCAAGTGACAATGTATGCACATGTGTGTATGTATGCACATGTGTATATGTATGCACATGTGTGTGTATGCATATGCGTGTGTATGTGCATGTGCATGTATACATGTGTCTGTATGTATGCATATGCATGTATATGCATTTGTGTGTATGTGTGCTTGTGAGTGTATGTGTGTGTCTCTGTGAGTGTATGTGTGTATATGTATATGTGTATATGCACAAGTACCCGTATGTCTATGTGTATGTATGCATATGTGTGCATTTGTAAATGTGTGTCTATGCATATCATATATGTTTACATTTGTGCATGTGTGTATGTGTGTGTATGTATGTGTGTGTATATGTGTGTATGTGTGTGTATGTACATGTGTGTGCATGTGCATGTGTGTATATGAATATGTGTGTGTATACGTGCATGTGTGTGTATGCATGTGTCTATGTATGTATGCATATGCGTGTATATGCATGTGTTTGTATGTATGCATGTAAGTGTGTGTGTATATCTGTGTGTAGGTATATGTGTGAGTATCTATATGTGTATGAGTGTGTATGCATATGTGTGCATTTATGTATGTGTGTATATGTGTGTAGGTATGTATGTGTGTGTATACATATGTATGTATGTATGAATGTCCATGTGTTTGTATGCATGTCTATGTATGTGTGCATGTGTGTGCATGTGGGTGCATGTCTGTGTATGTATGGATGTGAGTGTATGTTTGTGTATATGTGCATATGTGTGTGTATGTGCATGTGTGTATGTATGTATGCATATGCATGTGTATGCATGTGTGTGTATGTATGCATGTGTGTGTATGCATGCATATGAGTGTATGTATGCATGTGATTGTACGTGTGTGTCTATGTGTGTGTATGTATGTGTATGTGTATACGTATATGCATGTCTATGTATGTGTATGTGTGTATATGTATGCATGCATACAAGTGTATGTATGCATGTGAGTCTACATGTGTGTCTATGTGTGTGTATGTATATTTGTATGTGTATATATGCATGTGTGTGTATGCATATGGGTGTGTGTACATGCTTGTGTTCATGTATATATACATATGCATGTGTGTACGTATGTATACATATGCATGTGTGTATACAAATGCATGTGAGTATGTATGCACATGCGTGTATGTATGCACATGCGTGTATGTATGCACATGCGTGTATGTATGCACATTCGTGTATGTATGCACATTCGTGTATGTATGCACATGTGTGTATGTATGCACATGTGTGTGTATGGATATGTGTGTATGTGCATGTGTGTCTATACATAAGTCTATGTATGTATGCATATGCATGTGTATGCATATGTGTGTATGTATGCATGTGAGTGTGTGTGTGTCTTTGTGAGTGTATGTGTGTGTATTTTTATGTGTATGTGTATATGTGTATATTTGCAAGTACCTATATGTGTATGTGTGTGTATGCTTTTCTGTGTATATGTGTATAGGTATGTGTGTGTATATGTGTGCATGTGTGTATATGCATGTTTGCGTATGCATGTCTGTGTATGCATATGTTTGTATGTATATGGGTGTGTGTGTTTGCTTGGTTATGTATGATCACATACCTTTGCTCGTTTGGACGCTCCTTCATTCCTTCACTCTCCTTCGCTCATCCAGTTGCTCCTTTGCTCATTGACTCTCTCTCTCTCTCTCTCTCTCTCTCTCCCCCTCACTTGATCCTGGCACAAATGTTCTAGGAGAAATCAAGTTTTTTTTTTCAAATGCGAGAAGCATCGGTTATGCAACGCAATAGCATCGAATCCAGTGTGCAATCCTCGCTAACATAGGTGCTTAAAGTCGACACTGATAGCGACGAATAATATATGCATTGCTTATGTGATGCTTATCGTTGCTTATTCAACGCAAAATTTATATATTTTTTTCCTCTGCTAGAGCATCATGTATGTGATGGTATCTGATGCCATCATCACATAGGTGATATTCCCTGCTTTTGTTTCAATTAGGGGTGTTTCTATGCTCCCTTTATTCTTGTAGTGTCTCAACCTAGGTTCCATTATTAGTTATACAACATATTTATTTATGAATAATTATGGAATTTTATGGCAAACGTGCATTGTTTAACCGAATTATTTGATGCCACGCCAACTTATTTTGACATGAACGAATACTTCATTCATGGTAATTCCATGATTTTTTATCAAACATGCTTTTGATTGAAACAATTCTCGATCGATAACCTTCTAGATCAAAATATGTTCGATCAAATGCTTTTTTTATCAAAACAAATTTGGTTGAATAATGTTTCATCAAAGAATACAACTAGACTTATTTTTCATAAGAGTTACTTTGTTTTTTATGAACTTCCGATGTGGTAGAAAGAACAAGGTATAAACTCTTGCTATAAATATTAAGTATTTTAGTATTAAAATCATAAAGAAAAGTATTTTTGTTTGTGAATTAAAAACTATTGTGATTGTTTGAGGCAATATTTATTCTTACTTCACAATAGTATATGTATGTGCGTGTATGATTGTGAGGAAAAATGTATTGTGATTGTTTGAATCAAGATTGATTCTTACTTCAAAATAGTATATGTATGTGTATTGGAGTTTATAATTATGAATGAAATCTATTGTGATTGTTTGATCCAACATTGATTTTTACTTCACAATAGCATATGTATGTGTGTGTATGATTGTGAGTGAAAACGTATTGTGATTTTTTGAATCAATATTGAATCTTACTTCACAATAGCATGTGTATGTGTATGTGTATGTGTGTGTATGTTACATGATTGTAAGTGAAAATCTAATATGATTGTGTATGTGCATGTTTATGTGTGTGTGTGTGTGATTGTGAATTAAAAACTATTGTAATTGTTGGAAAAGGTTTTATGTTCCTTTTGATAATTCAACAATTTAGAAGGTATTAATAACTAAGATCAAAGGCAATCAAGACGGTGCATATCAGCTAATAGAAGGTTCTTGTTGTATCAATACATTACAACTACACAGATCCATAGATCTTCTTTAGGAATTTTTTTTTTTGAGCAAACACGAAATTTAGAATTCATGATGAAATGAAAGTAAGTACAAAGGGTAGGATCCCCATCACTGCCAGCAGCCAAAAAAAGGGAAGGCTAACCTTAGAATCACTATATCACATATGTGAGTAATAGAGAATATTGGGGACACAACAGTACTAGGTATATAGGGGAGTTACAAACATGGTCAGGAACATTACAAGAATTCCATGACCATTTCAAGTCTGGGTCTAGCATACAACTTTAGTAAGGATGTTCTCCACTTGCCAGGTATAGTGGACTTCAGATGCTCAGACAGTTTGAAGTTTTCAGGACCAGCAGAGAACATGGACTCCATACACTGAAGGCCTCCAACTTTTATGGAAATGAGAAAGCCTCGCAAGCCAGCCTGACTGCTACCATTGAATATGGTATGGTTTTGGGACCTCGATATGAACCAGAGAATGATACCTCTCCATATATTCTGTAAGGAAGGTTGCTACGCATACCCAACAGAGTTTCTTTATAACTCAGTATCTGTGAGCATGAGTGCATCTAAAGAAGAGATGGGGGATATCCTCCTCAATGCCACACTACAAACATAAACCATCATGAATCCCAAGTTTCCTTTCTAACCACTCTAGATCCCTTTGTGAAGGATCATGCACATGAGATATGAGTCCTTGATATTGATTGGGTGGTTCCAAAGACTTAAGAATTTGTGCTTCCACTAGTGCCCATTCCAATTGATAGACCATTTGGAGTTCAACTTTTGCACAATCATGTTGAATGATCCTCTTTGGGACTTGAAGTTGTTTAGCATATCCTTCGTAACTTCAATAAGCTTGAGAGTTATCCTCAGAAAGGAGGACACAATCAAGGATATAAAATGAACTAAGGTAATTATGCTATTACTTTAGCAAAAGTCAGAACATGATAACTTGCTCATGATCTGTGGGTCAAGTGAAAGAGTCAACTCAAATTTTACATGGTACATTGATAGTGGTTGTAGCAGCCATATGCGTTGCAATAAAGATGTTTTCTTTAATTTACACTCACCCATCACTCAAGGACATGTAAAGATGGGGGATGGCATAAAGCACAAGATTACACATGTGGAAGATGTTGCTTTGAATGGATCTCAAAGCTCTAAGGTGTTGAAGGATGTGTTGCATGTGCCAACCATCACCAAGAACTTGGTTTGAGTACGTAAAATGGTTGAAAGAGGTTATGAGGTGAGTTTGAATGATCAAGGATGTTTTATTGAAGACCCCATGCACGACTACAAGCTCATGGCAAAAGGAAAGAAGCAAGGAAGGCCCTTCACCATGGAGGTAAAGCAATCAACCCCTTGTCGTCAAGGTTCGTGGCAAGGAGGGGAAACGTATGAAGGTGTAGCAATTACTAAGTAGTTATAGGTTTCCTTTCACACCAAGTTCCATAGTCTCATCAAAATTCTAAGGAGTTGTAGAAATTCTCTCACGTGGAGTTTCTCACATTCTAATTACGGTGAGCATGGTGCATTTATTTTGGACCTATTGAAACTTGAATATCAAATAAAAGGGAATTATTAATTAAACTCCTCGCTTCTTCTTGTTATCAAAGAAAGCATCATCTCGTGAGAAGTTTATATAGTGGTTCCACATAAATTCACTCATGCGTGGGAGCGATCACAGGGATGAGAGATCACAGGGATAGGGAGTCATATCGTCTCGAACGCTTCGAGCATGAAACCATGAGCAAGTTTTTCCATTAGAACAATATATACAAAGAAACAAAATAACCCATGAATTGTTCAGCTGAGAATAAGTCTCTAACGCAGGAATAGCATTTGCATTATGAAGCATATCTAATAATAAATGACAATTCATTCTCAGAACATTGAAGTTCATTCCCACATTTGAAATTTGTTCACTAGCAGCGCAAATTATTTTCTTTAGTCTCAGATCAACAGTACGTTTCAATATTATTCCCATACTTATAGAACGTCACCAAAATATTTGTCTTCTTCATGTTCATTCATTTCTGATTTACTTACTACCAAATCCAAGCTTTAAGCGGTCAGAGTAAGTATCGGATTTTTCACCAGAAGCGGATCACTCCATCGTGATCCACATACCACAAAGCTCGAAAGGCAGGTTTTTAGTAGTTCTACATCACAAGAGGAGCATACATATGCCTCTAACAGAAGATCGTAATTTTGTTCTCGTTCCATTCTAAAGTCCGTTCAAGTTTACTGAACATTCTAAACGCATTGTAGTGAGCAGAGAAGAAGAAAAATTAGGAAACATGAAGAAATTGCATCACCTTCCGTGTCCTGAATAACAGCAATTTGCAGATCTTCAAAAGATTTCACTTTCAAACTAGAGAGAGCAATCGCGGCATGATCAGTCAATTGTGGGAATTTCCTCTTCCTGTGTCATGAACACACTCCTTTACAAGTCGGCCATCCTCAGAACTTAGTCCTTGCAAATAGATCTGGCTTCTCATGCTTCTCATGCAAATAGATTTTGGAGTGTCCTGACGCTTCTCATGCAAACAGCCCTCAAGACCACAGTCGATCTTTCCTTTACCTATGGAGAGCACTGCAGCAACGAATCCAGCCCACGGAGACTTTAGCCTTCATTCTTCAAGGAAGTTTCACCCAAGAATATCTTCTTCAAATCCAACATATTTCTGATACTCCTCTCTGTGCCAAGTTGTAGAATATAGGCATCTACCTTGTCTCTTGTTCATTCACCTTCTACAGCATGTGCAGACTTGACGTCGAATTGTTGCGCCAATCTCCATTTATATCATGAATGGCTGCACGCCTCTTTATTCTCCATGATCTTTTATCAGCATATATTTTCCTTCTACACATCACGTGGTTGCCAAGATTTCCCTCGACGGTGAATTCCCTCCATTCTCCTAGAGCCATTAATCTCAACAGGCCTACTCCTAATTCTGACGCAGCAGGATAAAAAATTATATCCCTCCATGAGACCTCGCGAACCTCCTGGCTCCTTCTGCCCTTACAAGTCGAAAGAGAAAACCTTTTCTCTGCCAGTTTGTAGCCCCCTCCTCGAAGGCTATGTCCCCAGCCAGCCGCAGCCCAAGCTATCGATTACCTTTTCTTTCACATCCTCCGCACATGTATCCACATACACGGCGTGTACTTATATGGGCTTCTGTTTATTTGGAGCTCAAGCTGACGGAAAAAAAAACTCATGTACAATCTGAAGCCTCATCTCCTAAATCATAAGTTATTCCCGTCTTCGAATCCAGCCTTCTCCCCCTTTTGTTGTGCATGTGCACCTCCAAAAATAGCTCCCTCAGTTCTCCACGTAGCAAAAACCTTGCTATATTTACACATCTCATATATTTATATGATTTTATATACATATTTTAAATGTGTTTACATGCGCATTACTTGCAATTTTATAATTTCTCTCACTTAATGCACATGCATACGCATCATTTTGGAGGCACTCTCACATACATGTAAAAACGATTACACAATAATAAACACGAAAATATATGAACATGAACAACTATATACATAATTATATTCATACATAATTGTCATTAGCTAACCTACATGCAAACACACATTGAAACACACAATTGCATGAGCAGGAACATACACTTTTAGACACACACAAATATTAACCGTCAATGCTCTCTTGTGCACACACTTGTAGATACTCATTTTGCAGGTACACATACTTTGATGCATTGAGAACCAAAGGAACAACTTCATATGAGAACCAAATGAAAGATCAATCGAACCATAGATGCAAGATGAACGATAAAAAATACAAAGGTGAGCTTATATACAGACATCAATTGTCATGCTTTCATTAGTATGTTACAATTAAACTCTTCAAGGAAAGAAATCAACGGAATCACTTATATCGAGGGGTGTAAAGGTCTCATCAAAATCAATGCCTCATTCTTGAGCATAAACTTTTGCAACAAGCCTAGCCTTATGCCTATCAGTTGTTCCATGAGATGTACAACTCCACCTACATGCCCATTTAGTGCAAATGGAATTTTTACTAGGAAGCAAATCACATAAAGACCAAGTACCATTCTTCATAATAGCATCATGTTTTTATTGCATAGCACCCATTCAATTTTCTGAATTTTTTCGCTTTATCAATAGAACTAGGCTCTTTCTCATCACAAATGTTATGAAAGAGGTGCATCTAATTTGCTATCTCACAAAGTTTGCAGCATGCATTTAGGAATAGTTTTTTCCTCCTCTATATCAATCCTCGTATCAACAAGTGCATCATGTAAATATGCATCATAAATGGAATTATCTACATCATCATGTGGAACATGTACAAATTGCAAAATTTTCTCATTTGGACAAGCACTTGACTGTCCAACAGTAAAAACAAACACAAAGTGTCATATACATCTTTAGAGCTAACTGATGTCTCCTTTGTACATGAAAGTAATGGTTGAATTGAAAATTCCACAAAAACAATATCATAGCTAACCAAAATGCATTTAGCCTTTGGATGATACAGGTGATAGCCTTTGCTTTTAGAATTGTACCCAACAAAAATACATTTTAGTGCTTTATCATCCAATTTTTTGCTTTTTTTTCAAGCATTAATGCATATTCCAAACAAACAAAGACAGCAAAATGCGAAACATCTGGCTTATGACCAAGCCTCATATGGATTGATAGACTGTATGCTTTGGTGGGACACCTATTAAGTACATATATTGCACACAAAACATATTCAAGCCAAAAACTATGTGGTAAAGTCTAACTTTTGACCATACACCTTGCCATCTCCATGCAAGATTTATTTGTTCTTTCTGCAACACCATTTTTTTGAGGTGTATTTAGCACTTTTGAGTGATGTTTTTCCCCATGCTCAGCTAGAAATGCATTAAAGTTAGAAGACATGTATTCCTCACCAGATCTGTAGCCAAAACTATAAACTCCTTGAAACATATAAACACTTTGGACTTTAATTTTAATGGATACACCCATGCATGCCTAGAAAGATCATCAATAAAAGTCATGAAGTAAAGGTAGTTCCCAAAAGCAGGTGCGTGCATAGGACCACAAACATCGCAATGAATAAGCTGCAATTTTTGAGTATCTGGAACAAAACCATCCTTTCGAAAGAAGGAATGTAAAAGAAACAAGCTTTTGTAAACATTTAATAGACTTTGAGGGACTTGTATTGGTGAACCAAAATAAATAGGCTCTCCTAAACATGTAGGCAACTTGGAGGCACTTGTATTGGTGAACCAAAACTTGTATATATTTTTGGAACAAGAGGAGGAAATTGCATACACAAGCACTATGACAGTGCATTCAAAGGTCATTTGAGACCACAAAGCAAAGCCACTTTGAGATCCTAATCACCATGAGCATGCTCACCAATTTTCATATGATTCTACGACTATGATGGGAGGGGCGTTGATGATGCCCTAGATGAGTCCATGACCTACTCTGATAGCAATTGTTGGATTTTGACGTCTATAGAAGCACATGAAAAACACAAGGAAGAAGAAGAATCTTGGAGCACAACACACAATTACGAATGTATTACCAAGCGAAATGTACAAAGATAAGCAACACATTAAGATTTTAGGCATAAATAGAAGCGGAGGGAAAAGAACATCCTAATGAGGGAAAAAAGTGGCCCGGTGATCCTCAATGTGTTCACACACAATTCTATATGTACCCACAATTACCAAGAATTCGATGAGTGTTGGACAGATTGTGGAAAAGGGTTTGCAGGTTAGGTTCAACAAATATGGAGCATTTTGGAGGATCCCCAACATGGATTCAAAAGAATTTCCAAGGGAGAAAAGTTAGGTATATTATTTACATTTGAACGTGAAGATACAAGGAATATTGCACTTTATAGCTACAAAGATCAAACATTATCGAAGCTTGATATTTTCCATAAGAGATTAGGGCATATTGATGAGAGAACCTTAAAGAAAGTATGTAGATATCAATGTGTGCTTGGGATACCTAATGTATCCAAGCTACACATGATCTATAAATATGGTGCTTGTCAGTTTGAAAAATCTCATAGGTTACCCTTCTCAAAGAAAGGCTACATGCATGAGGACTACTTAGAGCTTGTCCATACAGATGTATGGGGACCAAGTAAGGATCCCTCAATTTGTGGATCAAGGTATTATGATGAAGAAAACCAAGCCAAGATGTTTGGCGTGAGGGGGAGCTGTTGGTGCAAGAGCCAAACCTTCACACTTTGCTAGGCATAGGAAGTCTTTATGTGCAAGTGCTTGAAGACCCATAAGAAACATTTCTTATGGATTCTTACCATTTACCCTTTGTAAAAGTCATTTACATTAAAGGAATCTTGTAAAGCCTACAAACTCATGGTGCTTTGAAGATCTAAAGTTACAGATCATCCTTGAGGGAATATCTCCTAGATTAAGGGTTCACTTTTAGTGAGAGCCAAATTTGAATTCAAATTCAAATTTGAACAAACCATCTATAAAAATGATTGTCAAAATGCACAGGACAATCGTCCCCATTCTAGTGCCTTAGCTCATCACATTGTAGAGAGTGTGTGGCTCACTCTAGCCTGCATTGATCACTATCATTGGGCATTTTTCATTATGCCAATGATCATGTACAACATTGTCATATAATACAGTAGATTATTGATAATCTCTGTTGGTCTCTTTGTCATTGTCACTCAAAATAGTGTTCTTTTCTTGCTCATATCTCAGCCATTACTCCATCATTTTGAACGGTCTATGGCTCATTGGAATAAGCTCTATATGGCAGAATCTCTAAGCCTACTATATGGCAGAATCTCTAAGCCTACTATATGGCAGAACATTTTGAAGACATTCCATTTAGTGGATTTGGAGAAAAGTGTCTTGAAGTGGTCACCGGTCATTCTCTGCAGAGGTCCTAAGAAGTTGGGGGCAATGTTTCATTTGCTAAATTGATTGCTCTGTGTATAGTCAATCATTTTAAGTGATTCCACTTGGAATCATTAGCTCTTTAAGCTATTTAGATATCCCCAAAAGGAATTCTAATGTCCTGGGAGCATTTACCTTAACAAGAAGCAGGTATGTGAACCAAAATAGAAAGTTTTTGGTGACTTGTGAATTAGGAAGTTATATGGTTTGGATTAATCATTATATGCATCATCTCCAAAGTACCTAGGCACTTATTTAGTGTCATTGGAAATCTAAAAAGGCCTACAACTCAACTATGGAGTGAAAAGGGCAGTTACAAAGTAGGAATTAGCAATACCAACTCATTTCTTAGAGTGTCCATCCATCTTTCCCAACATTTTTTCCTCCACTTGTGTATACACCTATAGCCCTAATAGGTTTTTTATCTTTGTACATTCTAGTGGTAATACATTTAGTATTGTGTGTTGTGCTTCAAGATTCTTCTTCTTCCTTGTGCTATTTACATGCTTCCATAGACCTTGAACTCCAACAATTGGTATCAGAGCAAGTTGCCGCTTCATCTAGGCCATTGTCGAAAACCATCCAATCATAGTCTAAGAATCCCATGAAATTTGATGAGCATACTCAAGGAGATTAGGATATCAAAACGGATTTGGTTTATGGTGCCAAAATCATGATCTGAGATCATTTTGGCCCTCCGAATGCACTATGATAGTGCTTATGTAGAATTATTTCTTTTTTTGCCAAAGATATATACATGTTTTGGTTCGCCTATATAAGCATCTCGAAGTCTACTATAGGTTTAGTAGAACTCATAAGGGTAGTCTTGTTCAACATTTTCAAATACAGTCACTTTTCTACATCAAGGTATTTTAGTCAATGGCCATGGCTGAAAGTAGTGATGTATTCCATATGTTGGTTGTTGAGGATAAGTGGACGCTACCAATTACCCATTGTGGGCTTATATGATGTGTCATGTATTGGTTGCAAACAAACTCTGGAATATTGGAGAGGGTGTTGAAAACATCCTAGTTAACCTACAAACATGTTTGTTGAAGGTGATGTAGTTGGCATTGAATATGGTGAAATTCTTCATGTTCCTATTCATGTTGCGGTTCCTGTTGCACCTTCTGCAAAGCAAATTCATTGGGATGGGAGAGATGCGCAGGCATATGCATTGATCGCCTTGTCTATCAAACATGCCATTATTCTTCACATTCACTGTCATAGAACAGCTAAGGATGCTTGGGAGAAACTTACCACTTTATACCAGGCAAGGAATGAGGCTCGTGTTGCTTACCTCCAAAAATAGTTGGAGAGTGAGCATATGAATGAAGGAGATCCCATGGATAGTTTTCTGAAAAAGATCCAAGATTTGAAGGAACAATTGATTTTTGCTAATGAAGTCTTGCCTGACAGGTCACTTCTGCAGACTATTCTTAATGGTCTTTCCGATTCATATCAGAGTTTTTATTCTACTCTTCATTTCATGATGAAAGGTGATCTAAAGGCCTTAACATTTGAGGAGTAAGTCTTTGTTCTGTTGCACAAAGATCAGTCTACGCCAAACAAGTCCATTATGTGTGTTGTAGATCAAGCTTTCATGTCTAGTCAAAAGGGCAAAGGTAAATGGAGCTCTTCTACTAGTAAGCAGAAATCTACCAATTCTACACAATCAAAGAAGGATGAGATAGATCACATGAAAATAGGAAAGAGAAATTTGTTTTGCAAATACTATAAAGGAAATGATTATGTCATAAAGAATTGTTCAAAACTCGCTGCAAAAGAGGCAAAGAAAAAAGAGGCTAGAATGGTTGTTGTAGAGGCCTCTACACCAAAAACAGAGTTTGCTAATCTATTGCAGAATGAAGATGGGTGTTTACTATTGTTTGTAGTTTTGGCCCATCTTCTCCTGAACAGTGTATGTCTATAGTAGATTTACATGTTTCATACTTTGATAGTGGGACAACCAAACATATTACCTTATAGGGTAGTTTCTTTACTTCACTAGATCTTTCCCCTATAGGGAATACTGTCATGTGTGCCAAAAAATCCTCTTATCCTCTTATGCCAGTTGGTAAGAGCATTCTGACTAGTGTTGATGGTAGTTCCTTTACATTGTGAGATGCTTTATTTATGCTAGGGATCAAGAAAAATCTATTATCAATTTCTGCATTAGCCGAATGGCTTGGTTGTGAAATTTGTTGATGACAGATGTACAATTCATGATCTCTAAAATGGCGATGAGATTATTGCTTTTGGGATTTTATGTTGTCGTGCGTAAAAGCTCATAGACTATGAAAAATCTGTGAATGATTCAACATGTGTAGTACATGATTCTCAAGCTATGTCAGATGCAAAGCTTTGCCCTTATGTTGCAAATTATATCATGCATCGTATTGATGTGATACGAAAATCAGAATATAATTTTGACATGATTAAGATTGAACATGCATGTACATACGCGTCATGTTCTATGCATGTGCACATACTTTTTCGGAAAATAGCATGCTTGTTATTTTCCCAGTGGAAGGGGAAGCTTTCCAAAGGGAGATGAGGGCTTCTTGCGATTGGAGGTTCCACGATCTTCCCTTTTTTTTCCACGGGGAGGATAGGTAGCAAAAGAGGTAGGTAACTCTTGCCAGGCTGAATCGGGTTCTCTAATAGATGTCGATCTACAAAAAGGCTTCAGCGGGAACTGTTAGCTAGGTGCTCAAAAAAAGGTATGCTTTGAAGGTTATGGAAGGGCAGTAAACTATTGTATAATGTAGTGTCTTGGGGTGTCATAGGGGGTGAAAAAGAAATGCGGGATCGCATCCGCCAGGCACTTGGCATGCTGAACATTTTTTTTAAAGAGCATTGGAGATCAGGAGGACCACAAAAGGAAGGAGACAATTGCTTATTGAGGTTTTACTGTTGGAGCAGGCTCGTGTTCAGTGAGGAGGATCAGAACATGGGAAAGGGCGTAGTTATCGAGGAAAGAAATGCACGGATGAGTAGGTTGCCTCTGTTGGTATTCACCATTATTGTCGCTGGTGAACCTTGGTAACACCCTCTACATTCTTCTGGAAGTACATCGCTCATTAACGAGTACTCTAGAGGGGCATTCATTGTTTCTGTTAAGCTATCATAAAGATCATGGAAAATTGCATCATCAGGCTTCATGAAGTAATAAACTTGAAGGAGCATAGAGGAATGGCTACACTTCCGATGTACCTATAAAATGTGGATGTTGGAGGAGAAACTGTTTTCTCATCAGCCAAAGTTATTAAAACTCAATTCTGCTTGTTGTTGATAAAGATGGGTAGGGATTAGCATGCTGGTGGAAAATCATTGATCATTGTGTAACTATACTCAATCATTTCCTATCAAAGCCCTTAGGAATGGCATAATTTTTGTCATCTCGAGCAGTAAGGTTTTATATTCAAACAATTGAGATGTGTTGGCACTGCCAATTTATGTTTTGAGAGAGGCCTTTAAGATTATTCTATAAAGACTTCTAGTCTTTTCTCCGCATAGTCCTTTGAAAGTACTGGTTGCTAATATATCGGTTGCTAATATATCGGTTGAGTCATGGAAAAACATTAGAAACTATGGCAGTACGTGGAGATAGAAAAACATTGTAATTAGCTTGAGAGACAAGCTGATGTTCCTGCCAATGACTTGGAGTTTCTGACTTGTTTGGCTATAAAACGTTTAATCTATTTATAAACTAAATAAAAGACTTTGTTTCTGTTCTAAAGTTGCTTCAATTAGTTGAGCTCGTTTCCTATTTGTTTACAATGTTCTAATTTGAGTTCTTTGTAATCAAGCAATTGAATCGCTATTTAATCCTAGTACAGTCATTATTTGCCCTTTATTCAACTAAATGTGAGCTGACGGTTGATAAGATGATGTTTGTTCCCATCTTCCTCCTTCCTTGTGTCAAACTCGACGACATACTTGGTGAACCCGACGTGAAAGGAGCAGGTGAGTGAGTTATAGAGTTGTAGGATCTTGCACTTTGGACATGGAAAATCTCCTAGCTCAATTCATACGCTTTCAAGAAGAGCATCGGCGTCAAAAAGCCATCCATTTACTTCATGAGCGTCTAGTAAAGCGGTGTGGGTTTTCCAATGGCAAAAAGATATCTAGGTTCTATAAAGAGTATGAACTCAAGGCCAAATATTTAGGTGTCAGTTTGAGTCCAATGGTGGATATGGAATTATGCAAAAACGTTGCCTATTGTGTGAATATAGTCTACGTGATCAACTCATGGAAATAATGACATGGTCACAATACAAAGCGATGCTCCTCAAGCAATTCATGATGGAGGACATAGACAAAGTGACTTGTAAGTCCTTCCTGAGGTGGGTTCATATGCCCAAAGGCCAGTCGATTCTAGAGATCAAAAGAGAGTTTGAGCAACAATATGATGATATTTCTGAGTAGGATAAAAGGTGCTTAAGACATGAGAAAGTATCATTGTTTCTTCCAGCAATAGATGTTAAAGCCAGAGAAGAGCTACTTCCACTTCTATAAGATACAAACTCTGACTCGGGGCTCACAAGGGATTGGACACTCATTCATGATGTTGTAAGAAGATATGTTAAGAAGCAACAAACAATTGAAAAATTTCTAAATGATTGGAGAGCCGATCTCAAAGGAGATGAAAATGGTAGTGAGATTCCAAGTATTTTAGCAATCATGGATAATGTTCAAGTTCATGAAGTTTTAGAGATCCCAATTGGGCATGAAGATGATATGCATGGACTTGAGATACATACTGATGATGAGAGCTATCAAGGAAATTCTAAAAGTGCAATCTATGTGACCTCTAATGTTAGAAGGTGCGCAGAGCATGTAGACTTCTCTACAATGATCACTTCTTCAAGTTCTATATATGTGCTAGCTGTGATGATGGGAGGAGCAAAAGAGCATGTTGAAACCAATAAAAATCAAATCAAACAAACAATAAATACAAAAGACAACAAAAGTCAACAAAAGTTAACAAGAAAACAAGATGAGGCTTCTCTTGTCCTGCTAAACTCCTTGTATCCATTGGAGGATAAACAAACAAATCAAGAAACAACTCAAGATATCAACAGTGAGTTAGAGAAATCTACGAGACTTAAAGGTGACCCAATGGAGATAAAAGATCAAATACATATGGAGAATCCAATGAATCTGTGTGAAGGACAAGTTCAAGATGCAATTTTATGTAATGACATTGGAGAAGGTTTGGAGAATGATTTTATACTAGGTGGTAGTGATGCATCTATTGGAGCACATGAATTAATAAAATTTATGATGTGATGACTAAATTACATGAAGAGACTCCAAGTGAGCATGATGGTAATCGAGAGGACATGCAAATGATCAGTCCTTTAGGTATTGATATCTATGCCAATGGTGATAAGCATGATGCTAAGCCTATCAAAATTCTAAATCAAGATCAAGATTGTGAAATACTCTTAAGTGATGCTACATTGAATGCATTCAGAGGTACAAGAGATTGATCCTAATCATGGGAGTAAAAATGAGTTGTTTATTGGGCATCAGTATAGTGACATGTATGTGAGTGATGCCGCACTCTATGGAAAGATACATTCTGATGCAAATGGAGATTATGATGCGTTCATTCTATATGCTGAAGAAATGGGCCATGAGAAGGAGAATGGAACATTCATTGAAATGGATGAAAAATATGATATGGGTACATTACCTAATGAAGATCAACAAGAAAAGATAAGATTAAATGGTTGCAATGATGAAACTCGAGTTGATTTGGATGTATATGTCAAGATTCTCACACATGACGAGATAGTCAAGTAGGAATCAATGATCGAGGAGATGTATGAAGGATGCGGTCTAAGTACATCCTCTGAAGGAATGAGCAAGAATCGATGGAGATGGATGCAGAATTCAATGATGGCATTTTTAATAACGAAATTGAGCTGTCATCAAACTACATGCATAGTCCTAGAAGGTGTAAAAATTATGATGAGTTTGACCTCGATAAGCAAGTTTCTAGTGATATTGAAGATCAAGAATTTCTTGATTATGAGGATATGGATTCCCTTCATGTTGAAGGAGATATACGAAAATCAGAATATGATTTTGACATGATCAAGATTGAACATGCATGTACCTACATGTCATGTCCTATGCATGTGTACATACTTGTTTGGAAAATAGCATGCTTGTTATTTTCCTAATGGAAGGGGAAGCTTTCCAAAGGGAGACGAGGGCTTCTTGCAACTGCACGTTCGAGGGTCTTCCTTTCTTTTCCAGGGGGAGAATAAGTAGGGAAAGAGGTAGGTAACTCTTGCCAGGTTGAATTGGGTTTTCCGACAGATGTCGAGCTACAAGAAGGCTTCAGAGGGAACTGTCAAGTGGGCACTCGAAAAAAAGGTAGGCTTTGAAGGTTATGGAAGGGTAGTAAATTGCTATATAATGTAGTGTCTTGGGGTGCCATAGGGGGTGAAAAAGAAAGGCAGGATCTCATCCACCAAGCACTTGGCATGCTGGATATTGTTTTTGAAAGGGCATCCGAGATCAAGAGGACTGCAAAACGAAGGACACAGTTGCTTATTGGGGTTTTATTGTTCGGGTATGCTCGTGTTCGATGAGGAGGATTAGATCATGGGAGGCAGTTTAGTTATTGGGGAAAGAAATGCACGGATGAGCAGGTTGCCTCTATTGGTATTCACCATTGTTGTCTCTGGTGAACCCTGCTAACACCCTCTACATTCTTCTGGAAATCCACCGCTCATTAATGGGTACTCTGCAGGGGCATTCATTGTTTCTACTAAATTATCATGGAGATCACAAAAATTGCATCACCAGGCTTCATGAAGTAATAAACTTGAAGGAACACACAAAAATGGCTACACTTTTGATGTACCTATAAAATGTGGATGTTGGAGGAGAAATTGTTTTCCCATTAGCTAAAGTAAATAAAAACTCAATTCCAAACTAGAATGAGCAGCCAGAATGTGCGAGGGCTCGTTTGGCTATGAAGCCCAAACTTAGGAATGCATTGCTATTTTGGAGCATGAAGCCTAATGGAACTGTAGACCCATATAGCCTTCGTGGTGGTTGCCCTCTTATATTTGGTAATAAGTGGTCAGCAACAAAGTGGATGTGTGTTTATGAATATTAATTCTAAATGCAAAGGCTAGCGGTGGAGTTCAAAACACCAAACGATGAATGCGAGTATCTTATTAATCTTGCAAAACCTCACACGGTGAAGTCTACTGTAGTAGATAGTGCAATGGGGAAGAGGAAGGATAGCAAGATGTGTACCAGCTCAAGGACAATTTTTCTCATGCTTTCTCACTTTTTCGGCTCTTGGCTTGCTCTGAACCAGGCATAACGTAAAAAGTTGGAAGGTTCATGGCATCTAAGTCTTATTGGATTAGAGTCTACATGTTTAGAAGTAGTGGATTACTGCAAAGGGAAGTGGTGGACAAGCTTATCATCAAATTAGTTGAGTATGATCAAGAAGTTGGTCCAAGACTTGCAAAGTAATGGAACAGGAACATGGGTAGAGATAATGAGAATGCCTAAGAATAGTAGGATGCGTACAAGCTCAAGGACTATTTTCTCATGCTCTCTCGCTTTTTTGGCTCTTCGCTTGCTCTTAACTGGACAGAACGTATGAAGTTGCAAGGTTTATGGCATCTAGGTCTTATAGCATTACAGTCTACATGTTTAGAAGCAGTGGATTACTGCAAAGGGAAGTGGTGGACAAACTTAGCACGAAATTAGTTGAGTATGATCAAGAAGTTGGTCCAAGATTTGCAAAGCAATGGAACAGGAACATGGGTAGAGATGATGAGAATGCCTAAGAATCCTTCAAGTCAAAAAAGAAAGGAAACTTGACTCCACATAATGATGATGCCTTTTATGCTACTAAATCAGATAGACAAGCTTTGTTGATGAAGAGACAATTGAACAGAACAGAATTTGGAGTATGCCTTGGAAATGTTTGATTAAAACTTCTGAGAACTATAGATGAATGTTATTGGATTAAAGCTCCAAAGCTCTGTGGATTTTAGAGGATCACGGAGAGGATTTTTCCTTGAGTGCTCATGGATATCTATGTAGAAAAGCAGTACTTTGAAATTTAGGGAGAAATAGCACTATAGAAGAGAAGCTTTGGGAGAAACAGGCTACTTTCTCTACTCGTGAGGTTACTCCGTCCAAGCAGATTACAGGCCTTGTGTGTCAACTTCAAGGACGGATTTTTGGCTATTCATGTGTTTAAACTGACTTTTGCGTGGTTAAGTTTGCTATGAGTAGTCTAACCACTAAAGTATATCACATGTGGGGTATGCTTTATTGTGTTTCCCCCATTCTTGACAGAGGTCCATGGATGGCTATGTTATATAATAGTGCACTTTGTAGATGGTAGTCGCCTGAACTATAGATATCTAGTTGTATTAGTCTGGAGTGGTTCACACAGAGTGAGAGCAGCCAACTATTTCCTAAAGGATGGAGCTTCTAGTGTCACATATGAGCATTCAAATAGACAATCGGTAGATTGAAAATGGCATCATTAAAGTTGTTGCAATTTTCATCTCAAAAATGCTTCGAATACAACAAAGTTCTAAAACTGATACAGTGGGAGTCACTTACACTTTCAAGCAAAAAGGTATCCAAGGTCTCTTGATTTTACTTCTTAGGATCCCTCTTCCATATCATTCATAGCCAGTGTAGCTATTTTATGAGCTGAGACCTACAATATTAGCATACCTATTAGCATCCTATTCACTTTGAAAAGGATGGTAATGGAAACTTTCACTTGGATTTTATCATTGACCTTGCAAACATGCATGCTAGAAACTATGGAATACCAGAGATTGATGAATTGAAAGCCAAGTTTATTGCTAGGTGCATCATTCTAGCCATTGCAACATCAACTCTCTGCTTATAACTTCATAAAGTCTTTACAAAGCACGAGGTAGTGAAGTACCACAACAGCTTTGCAAACCTGTCATTGCCTCTCTTCTCGATGGCAAAACCTATCCCACCTAAGGTTTTAAACATGTTATCCAAAGCTCGCAAGTTGGGATCATTAGATCATCTTTGAAACTTCTTGCTTTTGAACTATTGCAGTGGTTGAAAGCAAAGGGCTTAACAACTTACAATATATCTTGCAGGGAAAGTTTACTTTACAATAACATTTTCCCGCGGCATAAAGATGATGAGGGAAACGATGTAGATGGTTTCCTTGTTTCCATTTGCTTCTGAGGAATCAAGGCTTCTCCTATTGTCTTGGGAGTTTCTACTTGTCGCTGATAAATATAGGCAAGGATTAGTATGTTAGTGGCAATAAATTGAGCAGTGCGCTTTTGCAAGTATTCGGTAAGGTGGTTTCATCACGACTAATGTACTTTGTGAGATTTCCTTGATTAGTGTGTAAGTATAATCAATATTTTCCCTATCAAAGCCCTTAGGAATGGCATCCTGTTGTCATCTCGAGTAGTAAGGTTTTATATTCAAATAATTGAGATGTGTTGGCACTACCAATTTATGTTCTGAGAGAGGCCTTTAAGAGTATTCTATAGACACTTGTAGTCTTTTGTCCGCATAGTGCTTTGAGACTACCTTTTGCTAATATGTTGGTTGACTCATGGAAAAAAGATTAGAAACTATGGCAGTGCGTGAAATTAGAAAAACATTGTAATTAGCTTGAGAGAGAAGCTAATGTTGCTGCTAATGACTTATAATTCTGACTTGCTTGGCTATAGAAAATTTAATCTATTTATACCTAAACTAAATAAAAGACTTTGTTTCTGTTCTCAAGTTGCTTCATTTAGTTGAGCTCGTTTTTTGTTTGTTTACAATGTTTTAATTTGAGTTCTTTGTTATCAAGCAATCGAATCGCTATTTAATCCTAGTAGAATTAATATTTTCCCTTTATTCAACCAAATGTGGAGCTTGCAGTTGATAAGATGATGGTTCTTCTTGTCTTCCTCCCTCATTGTGTTGAACTTGATGACAACGTCGAATAAAAAACCAGTGTACAGTGTTATATAAATATCAACAAAACGGAGTTGCTGAATGAAAGAACAGGTCACTCATGGAGAAGGCGAGGAGTATGGTCAACAGTCAGGCTTTACTAGATACTTTCTCGCTTGAGTTTGTTATGTGTGTAGCATATGTACTTAAGAGGTGTCCCACTGAAGCATTGTAGTCTATCACTTTATATGAGGCTTGGCATGATCGCAAGCCATCTGTTGCTCATCTATGTCATTTTGGTTGTCAAGCATATGCATTAGTGCTTGAATAACAACACACAAAATTGGATGATAAGGCAGTGAAATGTATTTTTGTTGGGTATAGTTATGAAAGTAAAGGATATTTTATGTATCATCCACAAACTAAATGCATTTTGGTTAATCGTGATGTTGTTTTTGTGGAAGATGTTGTTCAGCCATTATTTTCATGTACTACGGAGACATCTATTCTCGCCACAGACATGTATGACACTTTGCTGCCTCTTTTACAGGTGGTTAATCTAGTGCTGATCATAATGAGGCAACTTCTCAACCTTTACAGGTTTCATGTGATGATGTAGATCATTTCATTTCTTATGTAGATTTACGTGATGCACTTGATGAGAGAAATGATATTGAGGAGGCAAAAACTATGCCAAAATGGCTAGTGCAGACTTTGTGTGACAACAAATTAGATGCACCTCTATCATATTGTACTCATTCTTGCTCTCATAGTGCCTCTTTTGCATCAGATTTCTATGCTATGGCTCCCTCTAGTCTTTGTGATGAGAATGAGCCTTTTTCATTTACTAAAGCACAAAATTCAAAAACTTGGATGGCTGCTATGTAATCTAAATATGATGCTATCGTGAAGAATGGTACCTACTCTTTATGTGACTTGCCTCCTGGCAAAAAGGCCATTCGCATTGAGTGGGTATACAAGTTGAAGCCTAAGCTTGATGGAATAGTTGATAGGTATAAGGTTAGGCTTGTTGCAAAGGGTCGTGCTCAGAAAAGAGGCATTGATTTTGATGAGACCTTTGCTCCTACTTGCTAAATGACTACTGTTCATAGCATCTATGAACTTGCACCTCATCAAGGTTGGAATGTACAACACTTGGACATGAAAATTGCATTTCTGAATGGTGATTTTCATGAAGAATTCTATGTTTTTTAGCCCCATGGCTTTATAAAAAAAAGGGTATGAAAACCAAGTTTGCAAGTTAAAGAAGGCATTATATGGATTAAAGCAAGCACCACATGCTTGGTATGCAAAGATACATGCCTATCTGATTGCACATGGTTTTGACAACATTCCAATTGAATGTACCTTATATGTTAAGCATGCAAATGATGTGCTTCTGACCATTGTTGTGTATGTTGATGACATGTTGTTCACTGGTCCTCATGAGAAGCATATTGCTGATTTTAAGGTTGCTTTGCATGCCTAATTTGAGATGTCTGGTTTGGGGCATTTACATCATTATTGGGCATTTATTTTATGAAAGTTGATGGTGGAATAGCTTTGTGCCAAACAAAATATATGGACACATTATTGAAGCATTTTGGCCTTGAAGGCTGTTAACCTATTGCCACTCCTAAGGAGATGGGTTTACAATTGAGTCTTCATGATATTCAAAATGCATTTGATGTTTTTCTTTGTCAGCAGGCTGATGAATGCTTGATTTACTTATGCATTACTCAACCAAATATTCAGTTTATTGTCTCATAGATTAGGAGGTTTATGCATTGCCTACATGTCAAGCACTAGTGGTGGTTAAGCGCATCTTTTGCTACTTGAGTGATATCAGCAAATCCCCCCGGGGAGTGATGCAATGAACAAGGAGTTGGCACTCATGTATAAGGAAGTATCAAGCTCTACTTGGATTGGTTTATCCCAAGGGGGATCACAACCACCAGATTTACATGCTTTTTTAGACTATGACTGGGCTGTTTGCTATGACACTCATGTGTCCACCAATGGTTTTTGCTTCATGCTTGGTAGATCATGCATATGTTGGTTGAGCAAGAAGCAACCTACTATATACACTTCCAATTGTGAGGCTGAGTATAGGGCAGCTTTCACAGTGCCTATTGAGTGTGTGTGGCTCAAACGCCTTAAGGATGATTAGGGTGTTGGTCACTGTTCTGTCAACACCATCTTCACTGATAGTTAGAGTGCATTGGCAATTGTGAGGAACCCTATGTTCCATGTTGGCACTAAGAACATTGAGGTGCACTATCATTATTTTAAGGAGAGGTTCTCTGTTGGAGAGATCAGCTTGGCATATGTGCCCACGCAAGAGAACATTGCAGACCTTTTCATAAAGGCTCTGCCTAGGGAGACTTTTGAAACAATTAAGAAACCAAATGTGCCACCAGTCGGTACACCAATGTAGATGGAGGTTCCATCTACTGAAGTATCTAATTTAGAGATACCACTTACAGATTTGGGGGGGGGTCTGCTACTAGAGATGTCAAGTGGCAAGTGAAGTACTTGAATCCACCAAAGTACCATAGATAGTTTAGTGCTAGGATGGCAAATGGGATAGAGGAGTGGATACATAAGTGGGAGTAGTGCTTTTAGCTTTGCAATATTGAGGATGAGAAATAGAAGGGTCTAGCATGCCACTTATAGTTTGATGGATGTTGCAGATCGATGGTGGAGGAAAATAGAGCAAGACAAGATAGAAACTACCACTTGGGCAGATTTCAAGGTCATATTTTACAATAATTTTGTTCCTCTAGTTGAGCGTACTAGGGCTCTAGATGCGTGGTTCTTCCTGTTGTAATAATAGCTTACAGTGCAGGAATATGTAGATACGTATAGGGAAATCCTATTGAAGATACTACATCACGTGCCTTATTTTCTTCAGGTGCATAATTTTGTGCTTGGGCTTAGGGAGATGTTGCATCCGATTGTGTGCAAGGAGCACTGCCACACCTTAAATGGGGTAGTAGAACTTGCCTTTGTGTTGGAGGATGGGTGATGTTCTTGATTGCAACCTTTAGGAAAAAAGAATACTTGGACAAGATTTAGGAAGCTCATAACCAATTCTAGCACATAATAGATAGGTGAATGTCATTCAGACTTTCAGTCATGGGAAGAGAAAAGTAAATGCTTCGATATTTGATAGAGCTTTTTAGCGATCAAATCTAACACAACAGCAAAACAAAAAGGCTTGTCATGAAGGTCTCTATTATGAATGCCTAGGTCGGCATGCTTATAGGATGTGCCCTAAGAAGAAGAAGAAGAAGATATCCGGAGTGATGGTGGTGGAGATGCAGTAGTCCTCATCATCCACTCCATCATCTCCTTCACATTCCTATCTTCTAGCTATTGACACTCAGATGGATCCTCCATCTAAAAGTAAACAACCCATATTAAATATGATAGTCAGCAAGAAGGCTAAGAATGTTCCAAATGTGGTGCTATCTCTAGTTGCTCAAAAAGGCTATCACTTTTTGAACATCGAGCTCGTTGTCATGAGTGGGGAAGTTAATTGCCATCTCGTTAAAGTTTTATTTGACATGAGATCGACACCTTATATTATTAACTCTTCTCTAGTGAAGAAACTAAAGTTGAAGACTAGGCCATGTGAATACACCTACATAGTAGATTTGGTAAGGAAGGGATCTCAGACTTGGATCAGCAAGTTATCAAATTACTAGTCCAAATTCAGGCTTATAAAGATGAGCTAGATTTTGAGATCACCTAGTTGGATAGATTTGATCTCATTCTCAATAACATTGGCATGCAAGCAAGAAGCTGATTATTGATTTTCAAACTCATATATATCAATTTAATCATTATGGTCACTACATCATCATCCCTGGAGAGCCTAATGTTAAAATGTATAGATGAGCATCTACCTCTGTGATGGTGAAATCAGAGTGTAAGTATCTTGATTTTGTATATTTTGAGCATAAAGAGTTGTTTTGTTTACATATTGGAACTAGTTTGGAAGCTCAACTAGCTTCTAAAATGAAAACTGAATTTCAACACCTCTTTCTTTCAGAGTTTCCTTCATTTCTTTCGCCTCGCAAAAAAGTGGAGCATGTTGATAAATTTAGGTAGTGATGTGTGTGAACACTCTAGGACCACCGGGGCAGTTTTTCCCTCTTTAGGAGGTTTCTCTCCCCCGGCTTGTATATATGACTATCGCCCTAATGGGCTACTGCTTTTTGTACATTCTCTAGTAATACATTCAGTATTGTGTGTTGTGCTTCAAGCTTCTTCTTCTTCCTTGTGTTGTTTGCATGCTTCCGTAGATGTCTATATCCAACAATTGGTATCACATGCATGTCAGCACTTCATCTAGGGTGCCGTCGACACTCCTCCGATTCCTATCTCAGAATCGCACCAATTTTTGTGAGCATAATCAACGTGTTTCTAAGATCAAAACACCTTTGATGTGCGGTGCCAAAATCGTGATCTCAGATCGTTTCGACCTCCGAATGCACTATCATAGTGCTTGTGCAGGCTATTTTATCTTTTTGTGCCAAAGGTATATACTAGTTTTAGTTCCCTACTATAAGCATCTCAAAGTCTGCTTCAAGTCTAGTGGAATTTTTTTGGCCAGCTTTGCTCAATTTTTTGAGATACAGTCAATTTTCTGCATCAAGGTATTTTAGTCATCGGCCATGGATGAAAGTATTGATGTATTCTATTTGTTGCTTGTTGAGGATAAGTTGGGTGGTAACAACTAGCCATTATGGGCTTATATGATTCGACATGTGCTGCTTGCAAAAGGACTATGCAACATTGTGTAGGGTGTCAAAAAATGTCCTACCACACCTACAACTGTTACAAGTGTAGATGCTGAAGCTGATACAGAAGGTGTCGAAGATGATGATATTCTATATATTCCTGTTCAAGCTGCGGTTTTTGCTACACCTACTGTAGAGCACATTCATTAGGATGGCAGAGATGCCCAGGCACATGCATTGATAGCTTTGTCTGTCAAACGTGCCATTATTCCTCACATTCACTCTTGCAGAACAGGTAAGGATACTTGTGATACACTTACCACATTGTACCAAGCTAGGAATGAGGCTCGTGTTGCTTACCTCCAAAAACAGTTGGAGAGTGAGCACATGAATGAAGGTGATTCTATGGACAGTGTCCTAACGAAGATCAAAGACTTGAAGGAAGAGTTGACTTTTGCTGATGAGGTTATACCACATAGCTCACTTGTGCAGACAGTTATGAATGGTCTTCCCTATTCATATCCGAGCTTTGCTTCTACTCTTCGGTTGATGATGAAAGGCAATCCAAATGCCTTATCATTTGAGGAGTTAGTCTTTCTTCTGTTGCAGGAAGATCAGTACAGGTAGAATAGGTCCATTATGCGAGTTGCAGATCAAGCTTTCCTGGCTAGTCAGAAGGGCAATGGAAAATGGAGCTCTTCAACTAGTAAGCAGAAATCTGCTAATTCTATACATTCAAAGAAGGAAGATAAAGATAAGAAGAAATAAGAAAAGTAGAAATTGTTTTGTAAGTACTATAAAGCGAATGATCATATCATAAAGAACTGTCCAAAACTGGCTGCTAAAGAGGCAAAGAAGGAAGAGGCTGGAATGTTTGTTGTAGAGGCCTCTACACTAGAAATAGAGTCTGCTAATCTTGCGTAGGAAGAAGAATGGGTGTTTACTACTGTCTGCAGTTTTGACCCATCTTCTCATGAGCAATGCATGTCTGTAGTAGACTCAAATGTTTGCTATTTTGACAGTGGAGGGACCAAACATATTACCTCGTAGCGCAATTTCTTCTCTTCACTCGAGCCTACCCCTATAGGGAATACTCTTACATGTGCCAACAACTCCTCTTATCCTGTTATGGGAGTTGGTAAGATCATTTTGACTACTGCTGATGGTAGTTCTTTCTCTTTGTCAGATGTTTTATTTGTGCCAGGGATCAAGAAGAACCTATTATCAGTTTCTACATTAGCCAAGATTGGCTTGGTTCTGAAATTTGTTGATGATAGGTGTACAGTTCATGATCTATCAAATGTCGATTTGATTATTGCTTCTGGCATTTTATGTCGTGGGTTGTATAAGCTCATAGACTATGAAAGATCTGTAAGTGATTCGGCATGTGCAGTACATGATTCTCAAGCTATGTCAGATGCAAAGCTTTGTCATGCATGCTTTGGTCATCTGAACTTTGCTAGTTTGCTACACTTGCAGAAATCTGAAATGGTGTCCTCTTTGCCCAAACTTGAGGCACCTCGAAAACATGTTTGTGAAGGCTTCATTTTGGGCAAAATGCAGCGTTCCTCATTTCAAAAAGATGGTTCAGTTCCGGCTACTCAGAAATTGCAACTTGAACATAGTGACGTCTGTGGTCCTATGCAAACACCTTCTTTTGGAAATTATCTTTACTTCGTGACTTTCATTGATGATTTTTCTAGGCATGCATGGGTATATCCATTGAAAGCAAAGTCTGAAGTGTTCATGTGCTTCAAAGAGTTTTTGGTTTTGGTTGAAAATCTATCAGCATGTAAAATGGGCACCCTCCATTCAGATTGAGGGGGGAAAATATGTGTCTTCTAATTTTAGTGCATTTCTGGTTGAACGTGGGATAAAACACCAGTCTACACTGCCATATACACCTCAACAGAATGGAGTTGCTGAATGGAAGAACACGTCTCTCATGGAGATGGAAAGGTGTATGGTCAAGAGAAAGGCTTTACCACATAGTTTCTGGCTTGAGGATGTCATGTGTGCAACATATGTATTGAACAGATGTCTAACCAAAGCACTGCAGTCTATCACTTCATATGAGGCTTGGCATGATCGCAAGCCATCTGTTGTTTATCTACGTGTTTTTGAATGTTTGGCATATGCATTAGTGCGCGAACAACATCGCAAAAAATTGGATGATAAAGCAGTAAAATGTATTTTTGTTGGGTACAGTTCTAAAAATAAAGGCTATTGTCTGTATCATCCATTGACTAAATGCATTTTGGTTAGTCGTGATGTTGTTTTTGTGGAGGATGCTATTCAGCCATTGCTTTCATGTACAAAGGAGACATATGTTAGCTCCAAAGACATGTATGATACTTTCTGCCTCTTTTTATAGGTGGACAATCTAGTGCTGGTCCTAATGAGGCAACTTCTCAGCCTTTGGAGGTTTCATGTGATGATACAGCTCATACCATTTCTGATGTAGATTTACATGATACACTTATTCATGAGAGAGCTGATATTGAGTAGGCAAGAATTATGCCAACATGGCTGGTGCAAATCTTGCGTGATAGAAAATTAGATGCACCTCTATCATATCGTACTCGAGCAGGCTCTCATAGTGCCTCTTTTGCATCAGATTGCTATGCTATGGCTGTATCTAGTCTATGTGGTGAGACTGAGTCTATTTCGTTTGATGAAGCACAAAATTTAGAAAGTTGGATGGCTGTTATGCAAGCTGAATAGATGCAATAATGAAGAATGGTACTTGGTCTTTATGTGACGTGCCTCCTGGCAAGAAGGCGATTGGCACTTAGTGGGTATACAAGTTGAAGCGTAAACCTGATGGTACAGTTGACAGGTATAACGCTAGCCTTATTGCAACGGGTTATGCACAGGAAAGAGGCATTGATTTTGATGAGACCTTTGCACCTACATGCCGTATGACTACTGTTAGGAGCATCTATGCACTTGTAGCCCCTCATGGTTGGAATGTACATTAGTTGTACATTAAAACTTCGTTTCTGAGTGGTGACTTGCATGAAGAAGTGTATGTTTTTCAGCCTCGTGGCTTTGTGCAAGAAGGGCATGAGAACGAGGTGTGCAGGTTAAAGAAGGCATTATGTGGTTTAAAGCAAGCACCACGTGCTTGGTATGAAATGATCCATGCCTATCTAATTGCACATGGTTTTGAGAATAGTCCAGCTGAAAGCACCTTATATGTTAAGCGTGCTAATGATGTACTTCTGATCATTGCGGTTTATATTGATGACATGCTGCTCACTGGTCCTCATGAGAGGCATATTGCTGATTTTAAGGGTGATTTGCATGCCTCATTTGAGATGTCTGATTTGGGGCATTCACATCATTATTTGGGCATTCAGTTTATGCACGTTGATGGTGGAATGGCTTTGTGTCAAATGAAATATATTGACACATTATTGCAGCATTTTGGCCTTGAAGACTATAAGCCTATTGCCACTCCTATGGAGACAAGTTTACGATTGAGTCTTCATGATGCTTGAGATGCATTGCATGCTGTTCTCTATCAGCAGTCTGTTCGATGCTTGATTTACTTATGCATTACTCGGCCAGATATTCAATTTGTTGTCTCACAGATGAGCAGGTTTATGCATTGCCCAGGAGTCAAGCATTGGCAGGTGGTTAAGCATATCTTTCGCTACTTGAGTGGTACTCGACTACTTTATCCCAAGGGGGGATCACTACCACCAGGTTTGCATGCTTTTTCTGACTCTGATTGGGTTGGTTGCTATGACACTCGTGTGTCCACTACTGGCTTTTGCGTCATGCTTGGTAGCTCATGTATATCTTGGTTGAGCAGGAAGCAGCCTACTGTGGCCACTTCCAGTTGTGAGGCTGAGTATAGGGAAGCTTTCACAGTGACTATTGAGTGTGCGTGGCTCAGACGCCTTATGGCTGATTTGGGTGTTGGTCAGTCTTCTGCCACCACCATTTTCACTGACAGTTAGAGCGCATTGGCAGTAGCGAGGAACAATGTGTACCATGCTTGGACTAAGCACATTGAGGTGGATTATCATTATGCCAGGGAGAGGTTCTCTACTGGGGAGATCAACTTGGCATATGTGCCCACGCAGGAGAACCTTGCAGACCTTTTCATGAAGGCTCTACCTAGGGAGAAGTTTGAAGCTTTCCGCAAAGCTTTGGCCTTACTTCCTTTTGTGGAGTGATTTCCACAAACCTTGGCACTTCCTTATACATGAGTTCTAGCTACTTGTTCACTACATCACTCTGAGGGGGGATTTGTTGATATATTTAGGGAGTGATGTGTGTGAACACTCTAGGACCGTCGGGGCACTTTTTCCCCTCTTTAGGAGGTTTTTTTCCCCCGGCATGTATATACGACTATTGCGCTAATGGGCTACTTGTCTTTGTACATTCTCTAGTAATACATTCAGTATTGTGTGTTGTGCTCCAAGATTCTTCTTCTTCCTTGTGTTGTTCACGTGCTTCTACAGATGTCTATCTCCAACAGAGCATAGGATTGAGCGAGTACCAAGAGCTCATCCACCAATCGGAGAGTCGTATCAAATGAGTCTACAAGAGGAGGTATATGTACATTGTACAATCGAGGAGTATCTTGACAAAGGACTCATCAGATCCAGTTATTCACCTTTTGCAGCCCCAATGCTTTTGTTTTGCAAAAAGGATGGATCCTTCAAAATATGTATTGACTTTAGAGTATTAAATAAAGTTACATTAAAGCACATATATCTGATGCCTCACAACGGTGATATTCTAACTGCACTAGGAGATGCTATTTGTATATAGTAAAGTAGACTCAAAAACTAGTTATCATCAAATACAAGTTTAGGATGATGATGTACATAAAACAACTTTTCGTACTAGATTTGGTCATTATGCATATCTTGTAATGGCTCTTGGTTTAACTAATGCTATAACTAGTTTTCTTTTGTTGGTCAGTTTGTGGTTGATTTTGTAGATGATCTATTGGTTTATAGTAAGAGTTTGAGAGAACATGAATGTCACTTGCGTACAGTTTTTCAAATGTTAGATTAGAATACTTTGTATGTCAACCCAGAGAAGAAAGAGCTATGTTCATCTGAGGTTGAATACTTAGGACATATAATTTGTGTAGATGGAATTAGAATGGATCCACAAGAAGCTTTTGTCATCCTTAATTGGTTGATTCCTTAGAATGAGCACCAAGTGCAATCATTCTTAGGATTATCGGGGTTCTATAGGAAATTCATTGTCATCTATTTGCATGTAGCTGCACCATTGATGGATTTGTTAGAGAATAATGAAATTTTTTTATGGATAAGTGGGCAACTGCAAACTTTTGACACATTGAAACAAGTAGTTTCAAGTGGCCCATTTATTTAGTTGTAGAATAATGAAGCTTAGGAAGAGGAATATGAAAGGACCTTGATACCCAAACCATTAATGCCCTATTAGAACTTACGTGCATGACCCAAAACACCACAATAAGTAGAGATTGTTTTGTACAAGCATTAGAAGAAATCGTTAAAGCACATGGATTCTTTAATGTTCAAAATGTAAGAAGGCCTATTCACGAAATTTGGGAATTATTCAAGTCCCATTTATAATACCAAGTGATGGAATTAACTTATAATTTATATGTTATATTCTTCTTACAAAGATCAATTCATGAATACATCTTCTTTTTGTTAAAATGTTTTAAGCTTTCAATAGATAAAAAATAATATTAGTTGATGAGCTTATTTAAAAAAACACCAAGGAGTATGAATAAACAAAGAAAAGCATTCAACCTTGAATTTTTTTTGATATGAAGTCTATTGTTATCCAATTCATTATCAATAAATGCTCATATTAAAGTAAATATCCCAAAATATGATGTTATAAAAATCAATAAATTGATTTCAATTTAATTGTATAACAAATCTATACTAATATGAATTTAGAGCTTACAATTTAATATAAACAATAAATATATTCAAATTGGGGGTCACTTGTTCGGGTGGTTGGGCCTCTCGACTCTTGAGGCGGGGACGGGGGGTTCAACCCCCATCATCACATGTAAGGGACATGTTTAACATGGAAAGTTGTATCTTGTGGGATAAGGTGGGTCCCACGGATACTATGCCCTTCCTTATACAGTTGCAATTTCAAAGTTAAATCCTAGAGGAGTAGGCCTCGACTGAACCTCCATTTAAAAAAAAAAGCAACCACATGAATTTAGATCTAATTTAACAATACTTAATAATATGCAATTTGACATACTAATAATTGTTCATTTAGGTGAATGATATGAAAATTATGTCAATACTATAGATTGTTTCATATAGTTTTATAATAAATCTATCATACTAACTTAGGGCTTTGAAAAACAATCGAATTCAGTAATTACTCAAATATATACAATTTAGGCTTTCAATAATTTTTCACTTGGTTGAACAGTCCCAAAAATATGTGGTGTTTAAAAACACCAATAAAATACATGATGTTCAAATATTTTAAAATCATTGATATCGTTTCTTAATATATTGTTCAAGTACATAATATGTTTCTCTATCACAAGGTTTCTGATTTACAATTGTATTACATGTATAAGAACGTCTGTTCTTTGAGCAAATCCATCCATAAAGCCACGGAATCATTGTTTTGGAGAAAAAGTTTTCCAACTCCTCCGATGATTGCCTCCATAGCTTCGGTAGAATTACATAAGTGCCTTTCATATTCCAAATCACATGATATAATGTATCATAAAAAATAATGGTATTATTTCCATCCAAATCTGGAAAAATTTTCCAAATTGTGTCCAAGTTTTTATGATGCACAAACTTATATCCGATACGGATATCAGTTTTTTGGCATGCACTCTGACCTGCTATAATATGAAATCTTTGATGGTGTTTTGGAAAACATACTGCAAGTGTTCTTTGAGCTATCGACACTCTTTCTGTGGTCCAAATCCACACTTCAAAAAGATCCATACAAAAATCCAAGAAATATAATGCATCCTTGCGAATGTAATGCGCAATTCTTGTGTTCTCTTCAATAAAATTCATATGGTTTTGGAAAGATTCAAGTAATAGATCACCCCTTTCCTTGTCAATTGTCTTGAGCAAAATGCCATTCATTTCCAGTATCAATACCCTTCTTTCATCTCTTGGGAATGAAGAAAATCCTTGCTTTCTTGATGAAGATTCATATATGTGTGAAGACCAGCAAGACATCAATGCCAAGCTTGGGTTTTCTTTGTAGTTCATATGCAAATCAGCATTTTGTTCTACAAAATAAAATTGAAGTTAATTAGATTTATATAAAAATCAATTGTTTTACATTCTATATTACTTCATAATCACAGTAACTAAAGATATGTTTAATTAAGCCATTATCATTTCTCTCAATATTTAAAACTTATAGTAAATTAAAATTGATAATACATAAGAAAATGTAGGAAAATTGATTTGAATGCATGATTTTATATTCATGGGGATTCCAATTTCCTTTTATAGTTTTTCTTATAATCAATATAATTAAAAGTAGACTAAGCCTAGAAAAAACTTCATATATATGTGTGTGTGTGTATTTATTTGTGAAGAAAAACAATCTTTCATGAAAGAAGGAAACTAACATTAAAAAAATGGGTTATCATATATATATATATATATATATATATATATATATATATATATATATATATATATATATATATATATATATATATATATATATATATATATATATATATATATATATATATATATATATATATATATATATATGTGTGTGTGTGTGTGCACATATATATGCGTGTATATATATATATATATATATATATATATATATATATATATATATATATGTATGTGTATGTGTGTTTATTTGTGAAGAAAAACAATCTTTCATGAAACAAGGAAACTAACATTAAAAAAATGGGTTATCTTCAAACCAATCAAAAGATCTTGAGAAAATTTAATAATCGACCTTGCCGTCAACGTTTTTCTTTATCCTGCAAAAGAAAAATTTTATAAATATTTGTCTGTAGATATTAAAGAAAAACATAAATATTGTATGACGAATTTCTTTACCTATTAAATTAAGGTATGCCTTTTGTAACCTTTTTATGTATGCTTTTGCTGCAACTCCGCTTATGAAACGACTTTGTCGATAGCCCAATCTTGTAGCATACACTATTGCATGATTTTCTCTCATGCTTTTATTTTTGTAGCACATTTGTAACAGTTTTAGCTGCTCTTTATTTAAAAGTGGAACACCAAATGTTGAAGCTATTGTTGCTAGATCTCCCTTTTCGATTTCCTTGCAATTCAATGGAACCTCTAGCTTTGTCGATGCTATTGTTGTATGTTCCTTTTCAATTTCGTTGCAAATCAATGGAACATCTACATTTTTCTCACTATTATTATGTACTTCATAGTCATCAAAAGAAGATACTCTCAAGTTATTTGAATGATCATTTGATTCACTCAAGATATCATGTTCTAACATAGAAGATGAATTCTCCATTGCAAGTTGAAACATAGGAAATATAAGATGTTCTTTGATGATATGTGGTTGTCGGATTCGATTGAGCAAAATATCATCTCTTTGGATGAAGCTCAAAATATAGGATAGAAGATCACTTGGTACTGAACGATCATGTCTTGCTTGATAAGGGGTAATGTCGCTGCAATTTTCTATTGGGATAGAACCTTTGAAGAAACTAGCATTAATGATAAGTTGATCTGGTTTATATATTTCTTCAATGTGATCCATATAATAATCTTCTTGGCTCCTCACCATAAGAAAAGAATATCTTTTGTCATCAATATTTGAATGATTTTTTACATAATCTTTCTCTGATATGTTCCATCTTATATCTTTTTTGAACAAAAGGGCATTTAGATCGAGAAGGAGAAAATTGTTGCTTATATGAAGATGATAGATATTATCTGCATATATCAAACAATGAGGTTTATTATACACAATAACTAAAAAGAGTGCTTTAAGATAACTTATTGATATATCTTCAATAAATGAGTTATAATATGAATAAAATAATCATAATATTACACAATATACCTGGTAAAATCCAAAAAGGCCTAGCATGTCGTTTCTCCATAACATTAGATAGCTTATCTGATGTTTGAAAAGAGCTTTGCTCATGTAGAGTACTCATTTCATCCTCAAAGTGGCCAATAAGCTTTCCAATACCATCATCACTTATGAAATGTTTATTTTTGTTAACATCTATAATAAAAAGAAATCCAAAAGATGTATAATAATCAATACAATATGCAGACATATCAATACTTATTTTCTCAATTAATTTCTCTTTATGATAAAAATCTATCTATTAATTTCTCTATCTAAACACTTATAATTAATTTCTCTGTGCATCTATGTCAAACAATAAGCTTTCGATTTTAAAAACTGCACAGTTCAATATCTGCATCTTAACCGTACATTTCAAAATTATATTTAATCAAATGCATCATAATTTTAAAAACAATATGTTTCAGAGTTTTTCAAACAAAGGAGTCATAAATGATGCATATCAATTTAAAAATTATAACATGTGAATTTATGCATCTAATTTTTAAATTACTCGAATAGACAAGAGATGTCGAACTTTAACTCACAAACATACGATATTAACAATAGATAAAAAGATTTAAATATAATCGATTCACATCACTTTACTCAACAAGGTAATATGTTCAAAATAAAAATCTATTGTTCAAGAAATGCAATCATCACTAGCATATAAAGAAAAATATACTTTGAAAATTATGGTATTTATTACATTACATGGAATCAATATTTTCTCAACCTTCTTTTTTTCCTCATACATTTGAAGTACCTGCAGTATCTTCATCCATTGTAACAATATGTTCATCGGTTTCTGTATCATCCTGATTACTTTCTGATTCTTCTCCACTAGGTTGTACATCAATCTCAGCATCAACATTCTCGAACACATTTGTATTATCTGTATCTTGATTCCTGATATCTGTATCTTGATTACTGATATCACACCATTGATGCAAAGCAGGGTCATTCTCAAAAACTGAAGAGCAAATTGATTCTAATTGTTTTTCTTCAACATCTAAACATATACCAAAACATCTGCGTTTCTTAGATAAACTTCTTTGAAGAACAACTCCTCGACAATACAACTCTACAACATAGCTGTCTTCACGAGCAAAACTATTAATGAAATCATCAATGAAATTTTTTTCTATGAATCCATCCAGACCTTTATGAGCAAAAATATTTAGATTTGGTTGATCTATTCTATCAATCATTTGATAATTATCCTCTTTTCTAATGTACATAAGCACTATTGCAAAATCCATCTCTCCTTTGATGGAAGGATTACTACTCTGAGTGGCTCCAATTTTGAAAGTCATTTTTGTAGCTGTATGTTGAACTCCTTCTACAAGCATATGGACATAGAGGAAATCAATAAAAGATACTAGAACATATTCTGTCTCGGAGTTCATCGCGTTGAGTGCAAAAATCAATCTGGAAAAGAACGTTGCTGAAATGCATTCCCGACTATGTAAACTGTACAGTTCTGAATCAAACCTTAAGAAAACAATATTGAATGGAAGAACTTGCTCTGCACAACAACTTTCCACCTTGTTCAAATCGAAACCAAATCCATAGATTGACCATGGAATAACATTTGCTGTGGTCTTTATTCCCATTGCAACTCTATACAAATGACTCAACAAAGTTATGGCGGCCTTTGGTAAAGGAGGAGACTTCTTTGCCCTGTTTAATGAGTCTTTCACAAATGTTTCACTGTAACTTTAAATTTTTTCATATTGTACATCTGTGATATTGTATTTCTCACAGAGCTTTTCCCAAGTCAAAACCTCTGTTGTTAAATCAATAAAAAATGCAATTATAGCATTTTTCAAGACACGATCTGTCTTTAATCTCCATGCCATTTCTTCCATGTCAACCATGTGCTTCAATGATTTTGCCTTTTTTAACAAAGTTTTCTTCTCTAAAATTGCCTTTTGAAGTTCTAAAATTTCTTTATTGTCCAAACCTGCAATACATCTGAACAATGTCGGACCTAATATAACCGTCCCTGGTGCCTGCTTCAATTGACCACCTTTCATTGCTACCATCTTTGCGGATGTCGATATAACATCTTTTGTTGAATCTCTTTTGTTATTTGACACTTCACCCTTTGTATTAAGTAGTGCCCCTTGACTATACAAACGCATTATTGATATCCAATTCTTCCATTCCTCATCATTACATAAAAGAAGATGCAAATCATTCTTTATAAATCCTTTTTGTAAAGTTTGCTCTGTAGTCTCTACAAAATTCTGAAAAAAAACGTATATTTTAAATAAATACAAGTTTTAAAAAATAATAATATATAGTAACTAAAACACAAAAAATACAAAGAATATAAACATACCTGCCATGATATAAATTCTCGTTTACTCTGATTAAAACCTGGAGGAGGTTTGGATGGACATCCATTGGCTTTCCATTGAGATCTAGCTTGTAAAAGTTGATCCACAAATGGTTCCTTCTGTAATGACTTTGCCACAATCAAATTAGCCTCTTTAGATATCTCCCTTGAAATTTTTGGAGGACAATTTACTATAATTTTTGCTTTTCTATATCTAAATTGTTGTCGTAACTGTAATGTCACCATCGGAGAATTAACAGTTTGTAAAGTTTTCGCTGCACTAATTGAATGTTGTCCAGATATTATCCAATACTCAACTTTATCAATATCATCATGAGATAAAGTTTTTAGAGGTATTCTCACACTTGGATCAATAGGCATAACAACTGCAAGAACTTCATTAAAAGATTTCTGAACCTTAATCCTATTTGAAGGAACCTTCATCCCACTTGTTTTTGATAAATTTTCCAATGAAAATACATTATCGATCACATTGCTTTGAAATTCATTTGTGTTTTCCATTGCTCCTGAAAGTAAAACAAAAAAACTTTTTTTTTTAATCACATCAACATAATAACAAACAATATGAATATATTAACATCAAATTTCTCATTCATAGTCATCAAATTTATAATCAATACTATTCTCTCTAATTATCATACTTTATATTTACGAAGTTCGAGCCTCTTAAGTTCGTTCCCATTGTGTTTAAATTTGGAAATATATTTGAGTTAAAAATACTATTCGCTTAGTTGAAAAAGATAAGAGATTTGATTTTAAGCTTTGAGGCTCGAACTTAAGTTCGAGCCTCTTTGTTCTTTTGCACATAAGACACAAAAATCCTAAACTTGACATGGTTGGAAAAGCTGAGGCTCATATCATGTGATCCAACAATCCTAAACTTGATATGGTTGGAAAAGCTTAGAGGCTCGAACTTAAGTTCGATCCTCTTTGTTCTTTTGCACATAAGACACAAGAAATATAACCTTGATATGGCTGGAGAAGCTCCGACAATCCTGAACTTGATATGGTTGGAAAAAGCTCAGAGGCTCGAACTTAAGTTCGAGCCTATTTGTTCTTTTGCACATAAGACACAAGAAATCTAAACTTGATATGGCTGGAAAGGCTCAGAGGCTCGAACTTAAGTTCGAGCCTCTGAGTTCTTCTGTTCATATCATGTGATCCAACAATCCTGAACTTGATATGGTTGGAAAAGCTCAGAAAAGCTGAGGCTCATATCATGTGATCCAACAATCCTAAACTTGATATGGTTGGAAAAGCTTAGAGGCTCGAACTTAAGTTCGATCCTCTTTGTTCTTTTGCACATAAGACACAAGAAATATAAACTTGATATGGCTGGAGAAGCTCCGACAATCCTGAACTTGATATGGTTGGAAAAAGCTCAGAGGCTCGAACTTAAGTTCGAGCCTATTTGTTCTTTTGCACATAAGACACAAGAAATCTAAACTTGATATGGCTGGAAAGGCTCAGAGGCTTGAACTTAAGTTCGAGCCTCTGAGTTCTTCTGTTCATATCATGTGATCCAACAATCCTGAACTTGATATGGTTGGAAAAGCTCAGAGGCTCGAACTTAAGTTCGAGCCTATTTGTTCTTTTACACATAAGACACAAGAAATCTAAACTTGATATGGCTGGAAAGGCTCAGAGGCTCGAACTTAAGTTCGAGCCTCTTTGTTCTTTTGCACATAACACACAACAATCATAAACTTGATATGGCTTGAAAAGCTCAGAGGCTCGAACTTAAGTTCGAGCCTCTTTGTTCTTCTGTTAATATCATGTGATCCAACACTCTTTGTTCTTCTGTTCATATCATGTGATCCAACAATCCTGAACTTGATATGGTTGGAAAAGCTGAGAGGCTCGAACTTAAGTTCGAGCCTCTTTGTTCTTTTGCACATAAGACACAACAATCCTAAACTTGACATGGTTGCAGAACCTAAGGCCTATATCATGTGATCCAACAATCCTAAACTTTATATGGTTGCCAAAGCTCAGAGGCTCGGACTTAAGTTCGAGTCTCTTTGTTCTTTTGCACATAAGACAGAAGAAATCTAAACTTGATATGGCTGGAAAAGCTTAGAGGCTCGAACTTAAGTTCGAGCCTCTTTGTTCTTTTGCACATAAGACACAAAAATCCTAAACTTGACATGGTTGGAAAAGCTGAGGCTCATATCATGTGACCAAAGAATGATATGGTTGGAAAAGCCCAGAGAGTTCGAGCCTCTTTGTTCTTTTGCACATAAGACACAACAATCCTAAACTTGATATGATTGGAAAAGCTGAGAGGCTCGAACTTAAGTTCGAGCCTCTTCGTTCTTTTGCACATAAGACACACCAATCCTGAACTTGATATGGTTGGAAAAGCTGAGAGGCTCGAACTTAAGTTCGAGCCTCTTTGTTCTTTTGCACATAAGACACAACAATCCTAAACTTGATATGATTGGAAAAGCTGAGAGGCTCGAACTTAAGTTCGAGCCTCTTCGTTCTTTTGCACATAAGACACACCAATCCTGAACTTGATATGGTTGGAAAAGCTGAGAGGCTCAAACTTAACTTGGTATGGCTGAAAAAACTGAGGCTCATATCATGTGATCCAACAATCCTGAACTTGATATGGTTGGAAAAGCTCAGAGGCTCGAACTTAAGTTCCAGCCTCTTCGTTCTTTTGCACATAAGACACACCAATCCTTTGTTCTTTGTTCATATCATGTGATCCAACAATCCTGAACTTGATATGGTTGGAAAAGCTGAGAGGCTCGAACTTAAGTTCGAGCCTATTTGTTCTTTGGCACATAACACACAACAATCCTTAAGTTCGAGCCTATTTGTTCTTTTGCACATAACACACAACAATCCTGAACTTGATATGGTTGGAAAAGCTGAGAGGCTCGAACTTAAGTTTGAGCCTCTTTGTTCTTTTGCTCATATCATGTGATCAAACAATCCTAAACTTGATATGGTTACAAAAGCTCAGAGGCTCGGACTTAAGTTCGAGCCTCTTTGTTCTTTTGCACATAAGACACAACAATCCTACACTTGACATGGTTTGACATGGCTTCAGAACCTAAGGCATATATCATGTGATCCAACAATCCTAAACTTGATATGGTTGCAAAAGCTCAGAGGCTCAGACTTGATATAAGACACAAAAAATCTAAACTTGATATGGCTGGAAAAGCTCAGAGGCTCGAACTTAAGTTCCAGCCTATTTGTTCTTTTGCACATAACACACAACAATCCTGAACTTGATATGGTTGGAAAAGCTGAGAGGCTCGAACTTAAGTTCGAGCCTCTTTGTTCTTTTGCACATAACACACAACAATCCTAAACTTGATATGGGTGGAAAAGCTCAGAGGCTCGAACTTAAGTTCGAGTCTCTTTGCTCTTTTGCACATAAGACAACAACAGTCCTACAATATCATGTGATCCAACAATCCTGAACTTGATATGGTTGGAAAAGCTCAGAGGCTCGAACTTAAGTTCCAGCCTCTTTGTTCTTTTGCACATAATACACAACAATCCTAAACTTGATATGGGTGGAAAAGCTCAGAGGCTCGAACTTAAGTTCGAGCCTCTTTGCTCTTTTGCACATAAGACAACAACAATCCTACACTTGACATGGCTGCAGAACCTAAAGCCTATATCATGTGATCAAACAATCCTAAACTTGATATGGTTGCAAAAGCTCAGAGGCTCGGACTTAAGTT